>JABBWB010000240.1:0-65772 GCA_016628085.1 Suillus occidentalis | reverse complement strand
GCTCACCAAATCAGACATCATCTGCCGCATGCTTGTGCCTCATCTACTGCGTCCTTACGTTCATCTGTGCCAGCTCAAAACTGCATCCTCACATTCATCTGCGCCACCTTCATCTGCGCCATCAACTACAGCGTCCATCATAACATCTGAGACCATCATCGACAAGTTAATCTTGGGTTTGGCGAAGAAGTATGCATTGACGACAGAGATGTTTCTGCCTGATAAGGTCATTTTTCAGACAGACTGCCCGATCCTCTGGTTGATATAACAAGTCCGCAACGTTACACAAAGAAATCAATAGAGAAGGCTGCCCTTGTCACTGAGCTCTACGCCTCAATCGATCACGAGTTGCATCCTCAGATGCGAACAAATTCATTCTTTAACTTGGTACGTAACTTAAAATTTTACATAGTTGTAAACGAGTTGATGATTCAAATTTACGGAACAGTTTGCAACCGGCATGCAACAGGCACGATCGTCATTCTTCAATGGTCTACGTACTGTTTCAGGTAGCATCTTCAACATGTCACTGAGTACTTTGTTGCGCGATACGACCGTGCTTCCGTCCAGCAAATTACAGATATGATTGGATGGGAGGCTGGGAAGGGGAGGACCTTCGACGTTTTCAAAGCACCAGTACTTTACCCTGACAACATCGTTAATGAGAAAAAGATTTTCAGAGACTGGTTGATGATCGCGAAGGTGAAGTACATTGACTTAACCATAGGACAATTACTCATATATTCTTTGAAAGGTTATCAAGGTTTCAGTGTGCGGCAAGATGTCATTGTTCCCCAAGGGGCGTGGTGGCCCACCTACCTATGCGAAGATTTGGAAACTTAGCAGCTGCACTCCTGGTATGATTTCATTTGGTGTGACTTCGGTATGTATCAATTTCAATGACTCAGAGGCACTACCTATGGCTGATATCATATTTGGTAGATAATCTTCATGCTATCCCCAGATCAAGAATTCTCCGGGGATGGTATTGGAGCCATTTCTTCAATCCCTTACCACACCGTCTTCCGTGCCGTGAAAAGATTCTTCATCGTCAAGTGGACCCATGAACGTATCAAAGCCATCGTGGGACAAATCAACGGTTATGTCTTCGATAATGTTGCTCAGACAGAGGACGATACCTTAGGCCAGCCTGAAGACATGGTTGATCGCGTCATGGCAGCATTGGACGATTCCGATAGCAGTTCGGATGAAGACCCCATTGGCCCTAACAGCCTTCGTGTGCACCATCCTGCCATTGTTGAACCAAGTTCTTTGACAGCATCCTCAGGCTCAAATACTGTTGTGCCGGTAGCCTCTCCTCTGCAACACGAACTCCCCCTGCCTTCTCATGTTATGCCATCAATCTCAACTCAGGGTGCGGAACTCAATCCTGGATCAAGTGCTACAAGTTCGGAGTCTGCCTCAGCTCAGACTGCTACAGTGATAGCAGCACCCCATCCGAAGCCAGCTATTGACAACTCGGTGGCCGTCACTACGAAGTCCACCAAGGGACGTCGCGGAAAAGGTCAGAAGGCTGATTCAAATGGGCAAGATATTCGCCGTTCCTCTCGTCACACCGTCTCTACTAAGTAGTTCTTGTCACTTTGTTGACGCATCTTGAGCTTTCAGACTAGCCTCCTACCTATTACCATACCGACTCCCATGTACCAGTCAGTGCTCGAGTTCAATCGATATAGGTCGCAAGCAATCATTATTCCATTTGGTCATCACGCAGATCTGAACCCTTTGTTTCTGACTGTGACACTACTCTTGAGGTCTCTAACAGAAGTGGCAATGAATGATGGACAGCGAGGATGAAGAGATGGCAGATGCAGATGATGACGACGAGGATACAGATCTTGATGAGTGATACCCACTTATTTTCTTCTTTTGCTCACAATGCACATTTACTAGGTACTATATTCTTGCGGGAACCTGTGCTCGCAGTATAGCTCTCGCCCTCAGATGCGCATGCCTCAGCCACTTCAAAGCTGTTCTCCCACTGCTGTTCTCCCACCGTCTTTTCATGTCCGCCTTCATGCTCGCATCAAAACCCTGGAGTATTGCAGCACAGGGCATGTTCCAACAGCGTGAAATCAACCAGATGGAGCGCGAGATGTGTCAATATCTGGAGCGAGGACATGGTCGAGAAGAATTTCGTAAGTCAATGACCTTACCCAACTTACATTCTTCCCTCATCATCTAAGACAGCCCCTCCTTCTAGTATCATGAATCCCTTCCCACCACCTCCAGCCGCCCACACCCTCACTCACCCAACTTACATTCTTCCCTCATCATCTAAGACAACCCCTCCTCCTACCACAAATCTCTATCCCTTCCCTCCTCCTCCAGCCGCTTTGGCACCTACGCCTTCATATGGCCATCGTTATCCTTTGCCACCAAAGCCTGCTTTCACTCTGAATCCATACTCTGCCGGACCCGCCATCAACACTTTCACACTTGTGCATCCACCAGGTAGTATGGCGGATTGCACTGCTCATTATCTGGTATGTCATCATTATAATTTTCAATCCTAGATACCTACATGCTCGTTTTCCGAGTCGTCACCCAACTCAATCTCTTATTTTGCTTGTCTTAGAAGTTAGCATGCATCATGATGACAAATCGATCACATGATCATACTTTACATGGCGACAGGATGACTCACATGTCATTAAGATACCTCTCTCACTGTAACCACCACCATCTCTACTCGAGTTCATTCTCCCAACCTCACTTTTAACGCGCACCTTCGACTAACTATTTCTTCACTTCTCTTCAGAATGAGCTCTCATGCCAGGGCAACTCAGAATCAACGAGGTGCGGAGGGACGTCTGTCAGCAAAATGCATTGACATTTGGCTTCATTTGTGCATTTGACCGTGAGTCTTTTTTTTCATTCATCGGCACCCTTGTCTGATTGATATACACGAGCATTCTTTCCACCACCTATATTATTTGCGACCATCTCACTTTTGTCGTCCAATGACTGCAATGTCACTATCCCGCTCTCTACACCTGCCTTACCCATGTCTAACAGGCCAAAGACAACCCATCTGTTGCGGCCTCGTGCAATTATATTATACCCTTCAATGTTTGGTCCAAGCTCCCTTGTCCACAGGCAACTCTATCACGACATGTATTGCTTGATGTAAGTCGATGGTTTTTTCTTTTTTGTTGATTCTTTCTGACCAAACACCAAATGCAGCTCCACGTCCCACTGCTGCAGTTCCATCTTCAGATCCACTCAGCACTTGCCGACCATCTCGACTCCAGCAGACCAGTTTCACTTTGTCATTGTGACCCATCCATTTCGTGATGATTTTGCATGTGTTGTTGTCCCATAACTTTACCGCACCGTCTTCACTCCTGCTCACCACCCTTTTCCCATCTGGGGACAATGCTATCCCATACAGCATTTGGTCCTGGGGCCAATGTCCGCTTTCCTTACCTCGTATTTCTTACGCCATGTACAGTCTTTTTGCCATAGTAAAATGTCATCATAATTTTGCAGAATTCATGTTTAGTGTGATAATAATGCTCATTGAATCCTTCATAACGAGATTGTCATGATTCAGTCAGAATGTTGTTGGAATGCAATTGTCACGACAATGAGATGCAAATATGACTTAGTTGTGATGCCATTAAAATGACAATGAAATCTGAAATGCTCATCACATCCTCCTTGTGAGACCGGTGAGAATGTCGTCGAAATACAATTGTTATGACGCGGAGATGACATTGCGACTCGATTGTGATACCATTAAAATCTGCATTAAAATGCCATGATAATGCTTATTAATATGTTGACTGTTTGATCATAATCTATTATAATTGGGCCGTGTCGTTAGGCCATTTTAATCCATCAGAATGCCATAAAAGAATTTCTGACATAATGTATGAAAACGTGAGTCAAAGTAGTGAGTCCGATCATCTATCAGGCGGGCTCCGGATGTAAGGCATGCGTCGTGAGGATAAAACGAAACAAAGAGTCAGAGAACCATGGCGAAAGCGTGAAAGCATGAAAACTGAGTGGAATGGAAATGTGAATGAGTCCTGCAACAAGATATGAGTACTAGGCCAATAAGACGACAGGAACGTACCATGCAACAAAAAAGTTCACCTGTCTACCTCCTGCATGTTTGTTTCCTTGCGCGTTTTGCTGGTTGCTGAACTTCCTCGTCATCCGAATCCTCGATGCGCCTTTGCTTACCCTTGCCCTTTGAATGAGTTTTCCCGCCGGCCGCACCTTTCGATTGGTGATGTTATCAAGTGCGCCTTCATCGTCCGTTAATTCGCTTAACGCAGGTGACTTGCGTGAACCGGATGCAACGTTTGAAGTAGAACGAGCAGGGACAGGTGGAAGAGGAGTAGGAGGTAGAGAGCCCGCACGAGTTGGGGCTGGAGAGCTTGGGGGGGAGTAATAGGACGGGGTGGTGGTGGTGGATCAGGGGCTGCGGGAGCTGCAGAGGACTTAGCGCGCGCCGTGGCCTGAGCTCGCATTTTGGCCAGGTTATCCACAGACCCAGAGGAACCTCTTCCATACTCATCTCCAGCTGACCGAGCTTCTGGCCCACCTTCTCGACCTGCCTCGTTCTTGAAGAGCGATCTACGAGAAAATGATTATAAGTGGTGTAGAATATAGTTAAAAAATACATACATGTTCCACCACTTCTTGAGTTGCCCTACCCAGTCTGTATCTCCACAGTCGCGAATGAAGTCGATGATGTTGTGGTAAAACTCCGGGTATTTGAAGTTTCCGTCGATGTCCGACCATTTGTTCTGCGCGCTGATTCCAAAACGTGCCTGCAAATTAAACAGTGTGAGCCAGCATTTACCAGAATACTAAGACTTACCTGTACGCAAGCGTAAGCAATATGCTCCGCTTCGACAGTTGTCATGTCGTGTAGCGCAGCATTACACGTTCGTGTAGCCCGTGAGTCTTGACCTAGAGCTGTAGATGGGCCTGTAAATATATGACGCATTACCTTGACAAATATTAGCGTGATATTGATGATGATATTGAAGAACAGACTTACACGTTCAATGAGAAAGCCCCGGAGGAGGCCTTCCGTCATAGCATCGTCGTCGTAGTCACATCCGGGGAGTTCCCAGACCAAAGGAATGCGGGAAAGTCGTTTGCGGTCAGGCGAATTCCACCACTAGCGAGTTTCTTCTGGCCCCTGAGGAATGAGAATATCAGTAAGAACATGCTAAATAGAAAATACATACTCAGCTGGGTCTCTGTTGAATTCGGCGAGACGCGAAACAGGGCAGAGATAAGATGCTAAGACAGGGTGGTTCACACCCAAATGCGATCTTGAAGAATTCCCGTTGTAGATAGCGGGTTTTTAAACCGCCCTCGAAGGAATCGGCGCAGCGTAGTGTCCAATTTGCAACTTCAAACGAGCCGCATCGTCTGATCGTGTCGCACTGATGACTGTGTTCATCTATAATAGGTGTTAGTACAGCATATATGCGCATATAAGATGCATATACTCACCTTCTGAGTGACCTTCCTCAGTTCCCTGGCCTTGGTGCGATCGTTGATGAGTGATCGCATGCTCGGAGCTAAGTGGAGCAAGTGCTCGTAGTTCCGTGTGTATCGATCGCGAGTCTTTAATGACCTAGAGAAAATGTTAGATCGAGGCAAGATTTCGATCAGATTAGACTTACATAGCAGCTAGCCTCTTCTTGCGGGTCTCCTTCTCGGCCTCAGACTCATCCAGATCTCCTTTCTCTGCAGCTTCCTCTTGCTGAAGCAGACAGCCGATCTTGATGAGCTTGTCGACCTTGCAAAATAAGTCGACGCAACATGCAATGCCACGTGCAGCGGCCAGGTACTCCTCATGGGGATCTCCCTTGCTCGCCTTAGTTTTTTTAGTTTCCTATCACTCATAAGTGGTTAGCTTGATTTCGATAGATAGGATCAAACTTACTTTGATTTAGAACCCTCCTTATCGGTTTTTGAGCGGATATGTTTCTTGTTGTGCTTTCTTGGCGGACTCGGAGTACGAGAATCTTCAGAAGAACTTACTGAGCTACTTTTGCTGTTGGACGATGTGGAGGATTGAGAGGAGACCGAGACCGATCGAGGACGCTTCTTTGATGCCATGAGGATGATGGTAGGGGTATGAGATAAAGATAAACAGAGTTGGGTACTCGATGGTAATTTCCGGCGTGAGATTATTAATCACGTGATCAATACGTTCGATCAACAAACAAGTCCTGTTATCCTCGTGACCCAATACATATGCCCATCCCTACCAATATCTGCTACTATCGTGCTTCAACAAGCGACTCTCAGAATGCTGATCCTCACAGAACATCCTCAGAGACCTTGGCCCATGACTGGATCCATTATATCAAGGTAAGTTGATCCATGCCATTTTCTGCTCTTGGACTTTCTGTGACTTTACAGGGTGATTTGATGCACGCGGTTGTCTTCCGGCAGTGTGATAAGGGTCATGAGGCAAGTTTAGGTATTGGAGTTGCAGGTATACGGTATGGACGAGCCCTGAGGATTAGGGTTGGTAGCAGGTGCGTTCACTGTATTCTCCTTTCCGCATTCTGGTGTGCTAATTACCTGCATAGAGCTTCGTATTCTCAGGTACTCCACGTTTGTACTGCATAGCTATAGCTACGCTATGCAATATATATATAACATTGCCCTGTCCATGTCCGAGTTAATCCTGAGCTTCACCACCCTCCGTCCTTTGAGTTCATGTCGTATGGACGACCTCAGCTGTTTGGGTTGCGCGAGATCCTTTACTACTCAAAAACGATTGAGTAGCCATGAAGCTCAATGTGTTGCTAACAAATCTCTAGATACTGATATTTACAAAAGTCAGCGCCGCCTTGAAAAGGAGAAGCGCAGGGCGCGCAAACGGAGAAAACGTCGGGAAGCGTCTCAGTCCCCGACACCCCGAGAACAGACACCTCCCGCTCACAACTCACCTCATCCTGATGAGCATATGGATGTCGACAATGAATGGCAGGACATTGATTATGAGGTAAGATAATAATATTTACAGGTTCATGTGCTAATCCTCAATAGATTGAAAATAATGCGCCGGGACCTTCTCGTATTGTAGAACCCGAGACATCTGCTATTGTCTCTGCACGCTCCGGTCGACAAATTCGAATGCCTGCGCGGTATACGGATTATGTCCCGGGGACGGCAACGCACTTAGCACATATGCCCCCTACTTCGCGTCAGGCACGTGGCCAGCCCTTGGCGACATCTGCTTCAGCACCCATTCCCAACTCACCTGGCGAGGAACCAGGAACTCCCCCTGCTGATGTTCAACCTGCGCTCATTCCTTACCATACAGCACCGGATGCACTGGGCCTTTGGCGCATATATGCACAACGCCCCACTCTGTTCCCGCGCCGCGATCAAAGCCTTGATGCGATCAGTGATGCTCCAACCTTCGAGACCCAGGGCGACCCTCATATGGAGCGATCTCAAATCGTTCCTGGACTTCCATCCCAAGATATCCAACCCGATGACATCTTCTCCGCGTTCAGTAGCCCAACTGCGGGGCTTCTCTTCTGCTGGCAGTACTCCGGAATAAACTCTAAGTCAAGCGCTGAAATGAAACGCCTTGCAAGGAGTTTTCTCGACGATGACAACTACCGGAGAGAAGACGCTCGGACTTACGATGATGTACGCGAGAAGAGGCTTCTCGGGGATTATCTCAAGGATAAGTCCAATCCTTTTCGTATTGAAAACGGCTGGCGCAACTCATCAGTCAAAATTCGCCTACCCAAGGAAAGGGAGAAGTTCCCATCAGAAGACGAAGCCCCGGAAATGGAGATTCCGGGCGTTTACCACCGCTCCATCACCGACATCATCACTTCCGTCTTCGAGGATTCTGTTGCATCCACGTTCCACATGACGCCCTTCCAGCAGCTATGGAACGTGTCAGACGGGCACACAGTCAATGTGTATGGCGAGGCATACTCTTCCCCTGCATTCCGGGAAGCTCACGAAGAAATCAATGCACTTCCCCGTGATCCCGATGACGATCTTGAGCGTGTCGTTGCATCGCTCATGATGTGGTCAGACGCGACACATCTTGCAAGTTTCGGTGATGCTTCTCTCTGGCCGATCTACTTACTTTTCGGAAATCAATCCAAGTATACCCGAGGCAAACCAACAGCGTCCGCATGTCATCATGTAGCCTATATTCCTACTGTAAGTCGCTTCTCAGGAGATCACCATTTGAAATTGCTCATTAACATTATTATCTTAGCTTCCAGATAATTTTCAAGACATCTACATCAGTATATTTGGCGAGGCCTCTTCAAATGATACCTACACTCATTGTAAGCGCGAGTTGATGCAATCTATCTGGGCGCTTTTGCTCGATGAAAAGTTCATGCACGCATATAAGTATGGCATCATACGCCGAGTGTTCCCTCGGTTCTTTAGTTATTCGGCAGACTATCCTGAAAAGTAAGTTTTTCATTGAATTGTTCATATCAAACTCGGTATCTGATCGTAATTCTACAGAATATTGCTAGCATGTATCAAATTTCTCGGCGAATGTCCGTGTCCTCGTTGCCTGATCAAGAAGGCCGATGTTCCCAAGATGGGAACAAAACTCGACATGAGGCGGCGCATGATGCATCAACGGATCAACGATGCATCCCGTCGTGATCATATCGAGCGATCTCGGGCACTTATCTTCAAGAAAGGTGTCGGAATCAACAGCCAGTATGTCAAGAATTTTCTGCAGGAGGATTCGCTTGTGCCTACTCGTGTATGTATCAATTAATTCTATCATTTCATTATGAACTAATATTATTCTAGAACGCATTCTCTGAGCGCCTGGCCGACTTTGAATTCAAGTTATTTTTAATGTTCGTTGTAGATCTTCTCCACGAGTTTGAGCTCGGGGTCTGGAAGGCTATTTTTACGCACCTTATGCGTATCCTTTTTGCTGCAGGAGGGACTGGCTATCCAGGAACTCAACTGGCAGTATGTATTTTATTATTTTATTCAGGTACTAACTTACATTTTTGCATTATAGGTATCGCAGAGTGCCCACCTTTGGAAGAGGAACAATCCGGCGCTTTCATACGAACGCGTCTGCTATGAAACGCCTTGCAGCCCGAGACTTCGAAGACCTTCTCCAGGTAAGTGATCATTGATGCGATCAAAAATTGATTGCATCATTGATCCTATCAATTTTTGATCGCATCAATGATGAACTAACAATATCTACTAGTGCGCTATTCCCGTCTTTGAAGGCCTTCTCCCTGGAAGACACAACAAAATTGTCCTCGATCTCCTTTTCGATCTCGCAACTTGGCATGCATATGCCAAACTGCGCCTCCATACCGATGACACCCTTACCTTTTTCGACTCTGCAACGATCGTCCTTGCCCGATCAGTCCGCAAATTCACGCGCACGACATGCAAAGGCTATGTAACTACAGAGTTACCACAGGAGCATGCTGCCCGAAGTCGCCGGCTGGCCAATCTAGCCTCAAAGCAACTCGCCGGGTCTGGGCCATCAACAAAAGGCAAATCTATATCAAATACGAAGGTGAAGAAATTAAACCTCTTCACTTACAAATATCACGCGCTCGCTGATTACCCTAATACGATCCGGAGAATGGGTACTACAGACAGCTATTCGACACAGCCGGTAAGTTTCTATCAATTTCTAGTTGTATTATATCTAATTTACTACAGGGAGAACTAGAGCATCGAAGATCTAAGCGTCGATATCCGCGCACGCCCAAGAAGAAGAATCAAATGATCGGCAGCATTGCGTCTCAGGAAGCAATGGAACGCTTTGTCGAGAAGGTGATCGCTGTACGTGCAGCACATCAACCAAATCCAAGACCTCGGCGTGCGCGAATGTCTCCGTCCGATCACTACTCGATTGCTAAATATGCTCGATCGACTGATGATCTCACAGTCTGGTTGATTGAGCGACAAGGTGATCCTGCATTTGAGGTGCATTGTTTTCAGATACACTAAACTATGTACTCATTACTTACAATTCTTAGAATTTCATTCCACACCTCAAGGATCATCTGCTCGCTCGGCTTCGAGGTCTGACCTACGACGGAGATGAGCACGACTTCTCGGATGCCGATCGCGCCTCAGTACTCATCACTGACAACAAACTCTATCATCATAGCATTTTGTGGATCAACTACACGACATACGATCTACGACGGGAACAAGACACCATCAATCCTCGCACTCGTGCCGACATCATGGTACTCTCACATGAAGAAGAGAGGACTCACCCATATTGGTATGCCCGAGTGATCGGGATCTTCCATGTCAACGTTGAACACCATCAAAACGACACCGGATATTACTCACATCCTATTCGGATGGAGTTTTTATTCGTCCGATGGTTCCAGCGGGATAGCTCACCTGCCGGTTGGACTGCAAAACGCCTCCACCGCCTCGAGTTCTTCGACGAAGACAGCCCTGACGCCTACGGATTTCTGGACCCGGACTCAGTAATTCGGGGCGTTCACTTAATTCCAGGGTTCGCATTTCCAATTGATCCAGAAGATCTCAATTCTGACAGCCGGTTCCAATATTTAAATATGTGTGCACTCATTTTTTTTATTGTCACTATTTTAATTCTAACCTACTGACTAATAGATTCGTCGATCGCGATATATTTATGAGATTCCGCGGTGGTGGAATCGGGCACAAGGCTACGCGTGATTGGAACGACGTCCTCCAACGTGAGGGACATGGAGCTGAAGAAGCCGAAGATAATGATGCCGAGGATGGAAGTGAAGAAGGCGATGAAGATTCAGATTCAGATGAGGAGGATGATTTCGAAGAGGTGGAATGGGAAGATGTTGATGGAGACATTGACTCGGATGGGGATGAGGAGGAGGATGAGGAGGAGGACGAAGAAGATCGCGTTATGGCTGACGAGGGGGAGGAACTCGACGATGACATACTAGCGGAGGAAGGGTACGGAGCTCTTTGATCGCATCAGTCGATCGTTCATTAATATCCATTCATTCGATCACTCGTTCTACACCGAGCCTGGTATGCAATTTTCATTTTTTCATTTGTGTTGTAAATCTATATATTATTTGAATACATTGTATTGTCTACGGAATATCATCCAGATACAATAAACTATCTAGTTCTTGTAAGTGCGATAGTATGTTCAGGGGGGATACATCATTCAGAGATACTTACTAGTGTTGAATTGTCGCGTCGACGTGTCGATGACATCACGCGTAGTTGTTTGGTCATGTGTTGAGCTACCCTACGTCCATATCGGGTAATATCTCAGTTGTGCAATTTTTGTGATGGAAGAAAACGCGCGGTACCATCGCCAGCGGAGAAGATACGTGCTGAGCGAGTGAGAGGGTCAAGTAGTGCAGTGGGGACGGGCGAGGGATAGTCCGACTCTGTGAGACGGGGTTGTTAAAGGTCTTTGCGCGACGCGGAGAAAGTCTAAAAGATGCTTTTAAAGGGTGCGATATCGAGTAAGTCTAAGCTCAACGCCGCTGTTCATCATGTATTTTGTCGTCCTGCTAATATTTAAAGGATTTTTGAAACACGTGACTAGACGCGTTAAGGTTTGCCGCGTCACCGCCGCCAGGGCATACAAACTGATTCGATACCTGATATTCTTGCTTCGTTTTACCCTTTCCCTTATCTGCCAACATGATCTTCACTTCCAATGTCTTCCATACCGCCACACATGTCACGATTACCGGCTGCCTCGCCGCTACCTTCTTCAAGCCGCCATCGACACCACATGTCAGGCCCTTTCATACGACACGGAGAACCGCCTTTCTGTCGGCGTCGCGGTTTTAAGGTTCTGCCTTTTGACAGCTTGCCTGGTTGCTGCCTCACACAGAACCGCGAAGTTGAAGTTGCTTAGTGGTGATTTCACCTCCAAGGACAACCCATCACTTCTCGCTGGTGACATCTACACACACGCTCCATCATGAATCCTTCGGCGCAAGCGCTTGTCCTAAGACCTGTACACAACCATTGTAGCCGACGACGACGACTACCTCAAGGAATTCAACATCCCCGACCTTCCCCTCCTTGCAACAGACTCATTCACTACAGTAGTTATAGTGCCTTTTTTGATCAAAACTAATCCACCTCAGTCTATCATTCTACCAGGCAAGCCTCCAGATACCATGTGCATTGCAAACCAGTGCCAACAACGTGTATGACATGTTCACTAGATTAAGTACCACGCTCATCGTACTGTGTTAGCATTCTGCTTATTTGCGTGCCGCCCCCGCACGGGCGGACCTTGCTGAACAATTTCTTATGATGTCCGCATCACTTACTGATTTCAATCAGGCCATCTCCAGCAATTCCATAAAGAAATCATCGCAAATAGGGCGGCTCTCATTCAAATGGCTGGGCCGACGCCATGGCCAAGCTCGACCTCACATCTGCACTGGCGCCCCCAAACTAGAACGGCACAAGCTACTCCACAAAACTATACACGTCCCGAAGATGCGCACCTGCCTCCCTCGCTGTCCTCTAAGACCTGGTTCAATCCACGAGGTTGAAGTTGGGTTGAAGGCAACCGCTGGACGCGTTTCTTTTCCTTTTCCAAATCGGTATGTACTTGACTGTGCGTTTCTTGTAGTTTTATCTCTCACCTACTTTACTATTCTCATTGCAAATGTCTCCAAAATTTTGTACATGTACCAGTATTATTTGTAGTTTTTGAAACAAATTGACTGTGTGCGATTTCGATATAGTGGGTTGAGCACGCGGATGTTTTGTATTTCTCAAGAACGCGTCTTGCCATCACAACGCGTCTCACATCGGTACCACCCCTAGTTTTCTCCTGACACCAGGCCTCCCTCTTTCAAATTTTCAAACATCATTGATGTCAGATAAGCGGAGAGCAGAGATCGAAGCCAAACGTGCCAAACTCGCAGAACTTCGGAAAGCCAGGGCAGACCGACAACGAGCAGAAACTGAGCGACGGCAGACAGAAGTTCGTCCACCCTCTTTTCACTCTCACCAAACTCAAGCTCGAACTTTTCTAGCCCGGTCCTTCCAGTGGAGCCCGCCGCGACGTCGATGACCTCGTCAACCAACTCGTTGGGAGCCGCAGTGGCTTAGACACAGGCGGGGAGCTCACGCCCTCCTCATCCCTACCCAACACCCCACCCCGACCGTCTACCAATTTGTTCTATGGCTCAACGCTCTCACCATCCGGGAGGGTGAGCAGGCAGAGCGATGTCGGGAGCGACAGAGATAGAGTGAGTATGGGTACGACTATGGTGGGTATGATGGAACATGTTGATAGGTATGTCGTCATGGTGTTTTTTTATACCGGTGTAGTGCTGATGCTATGTGGAGGGTGTTGACACCGAGGTTTATACCGGATCTTATAGATGTGGAACAGGAGCTGTTTGAGCTTCCGCAACGCGTAAGTACCCCCCCCCCCCTCTGCTCCAGCCCGAAACCTGAACCCTCACTCAAACCCAGGAACGCGTGATATACAACAAAGAAGTGCAAACGACAGCCATCGAAACTGAAACGCCCCAAGTATCAGAAGATGAGATCCGTCAGCAGATCATGCGTGAACGGGAGTTGGAGGCGGAGAGGATTGCACAGGATAAAGAGCTTGAGGAGGAGAGTGTGCAACTTGAGAAGGAGATCGAGCAGGAGATTCGGGGTGCGTTTTGCTTTCCTTCTCGTCACTTTCCTTTGACGCTCGCAACTGAGACGGTTACAACTTACAGAGCTTACGGAAGAGGAACGCTCGCATATACTCAGTGCACCTGAGTTCCTGGACTTTGTGGAACAGTCGTCAAAGATCCTACAGCGCGCGTTGAACGATGGTTATGACTACATTCGTGATTATACCATAGGCACGGAGGCGAATGGGTATGTTTCCTTGCATTTTGTTGACATGTATGTTAATGATTTCAGGGATGACTCGGAGGGCAAGCGCGTCAAGCGTATTTGTACATTCTATGATGAACGCTACGGGAAGAATCGGTCGATTACAGATATCGATTGGTCGCCCAAGGTCTGGACGTTGTTCATGTACGATAATTCATGTTCACTGTTTGATGCAGTACCCGGAGTTGAGCGTAGCGTCGTATAACAAAAATCCCGCTGCGTTGAATGAGCCAGACGGGATTGTCGCAGTATGGAATCTCCACCTACTTGACAGACCCGAGTTCGTCTTCCACTCTCAGGTCGGTGAGCATCTCCATACGTTGTATATTTGTTTGACTGAGGAGTATCTTGTCAAGTCTGATGTCCTCTCCGTCACCTTCTCCCCATTCCACTCGAATTTGGTATTTGGTGGCACGTACTCGGGGCAGATTCTACTGTGGGATACACGATCGAAACATCTACCTGTGCTCAAAACGCCCCTCTCGGCTGCTGGACATACACACCCTGTGTATGCGATGCAGATGGTCGGCACTCAGAATGCGCACAACTTGATTACTAGCAGTACAGATGGCACTGTGTGTAGTTGGCTCGTTGACATGCTCGCTCGACCACAAGTACGTCTGTTTTCAAATATTGACGCCTGACTCCTGAATTTGTCCTCAGGAAACCCTAGAGCTTATTCACGCAGGTCACAATAAAACAGGCGAAGTAGCCATTACGACACTAGACTTCCCGGATAATGAAACGACCACGTTTTGGGTCGGGACCGAAGAAGGCAATATCTATCAAGCCAATCGGTACGACCGCGCGGGAGCGAAAGCCGGATTAAATCAGTATGATATCTACAAGGGACACGCGGGGCCTGTCATGGGGCTGCATTTCCATCCACTTGTGGGACCTGTAGATTTCTCCGATTTGTTTCTGACGGCGAGTGTGGATTGGACGGTGAAGCTTTGGCGCGCAAAGTCACTTGCGAAACCGTCGACAGCCGCGCATGCTATTTCTCCCATATATTCCTTCGACGAGGCAGATGATTATGTGTATGATGTGAAGTGGCATCCAGCGCATCCTGCTTTGTTTGGGACGGTTGATGGGTCTGGGAGATTCGATGTTTGGAATCTGAATACGGACACGGAGGTGAGTTTTGATCTGATCTGAATCTGGCACTAATTGATGCCGTGCACGGGACTCCGTTTCTGACTTCGACTTCCATTCCAGGTACCAGTCGTCTCCACGAACGTCGTTTCTGGTCGAGCTATCAACAAGTTACAATGGGACAGAAAAGACGGACGGCGGGCCGCACTCGGAGGGAGCGACGGGAAGTTGTACGTCTACGATATCGGTGACATGGCGCTTCCACGTGAATCTGAGTGGACGGATCTCCAAAAGACGCTTGCGGGGTTTATTGGGGGTGCGCAGACGAACGGTGTGGTAGATGGAGACGCGACGCGGATTGTTGCTGGGCGGTGAGTGACTTGCGCTTCGCTTCGAGTGTCGTAAGTAGGATGTTCTTGTTTTGCTCAGATCGATCTTCTGTTATGATACTTGTATTTTTCCCATGATACTTTAGTCTTCATGGAGACTATGATTGAAATTTGAATGATTATGTTTTGATACCCGCGATAACCACGCTGAGCATGGCACTGGCAGCAAAGGACGGAATTAGAGTGGTTACACGGAATGGCGACAGAAATATGGGGAGCGATTAATATTACATACGGGATCTTTATCTGTGGAACAGCGATTCCGCCCATCCCGAAGGTGCTAATACATAGCAGATGTTTTGTCGTGTTATGTTTCCCAATGAGTGCCCTCCGCAACGCCTCCATCAAGTCCTCCTCCTCCATCTCCTACGCACTTGCCCGTATATTCAGCTATCCCTCGGCAAGTCCAGCCCGTAAGATGTCGACAGAGTGTAAATTCGTACAGGTGCGCGCCGTTTTGATTGTTCGGGCCCCGTCTGAACTTTTGATATTGACGCTGGGCGATTCGATTTGACAGGCTCCACACAAGTGAGTTATGGTCAGGTCATGTATAAATGTCCGAGACTCAAGATTGCGTCTGTCATTTGCAGACTTCTGGTGTATGTCTCCTCGTGTTTTTTGCTCGCCCGGAAGTCATCTTACTTTGTGTTCTCAGCATCCCAGGACCTATCGAGGTCACGGATGAGGTGTGTCAACCCCAAATCGTTTCGTGGCGCCGATGTGACGGTTGATAGGTCCTCTTCGCCAATGCACATCCGTCGATGTCGCATATGTCACCCGACTTTGCACAAGTCTTTGGTGACTGCATTCGCATGACCAGGCAAGGACCCAGTGGTGCAGCCGAACAATAAAACTCACGCGACTGGCAGGCAACTTCTTTACTCAAAGGACGCCCAGCCGTTCCTGATCGCTGGATCAGGCACGCTCGGGTGGGATCAGGCATGTAGTCTCATTAATTTCGGGGGTGCAACCATGTTCATGGCGTTAGTAGGTCTCAGCAAATCTCGTAGAACCAGGCGAGAACGCGCTCGTTCTGCATAGCGGTTATTTTGCCGATAGTTTCTCAGACTGGTAGGGACAATATGGGTAAGCATCGTAGTGGTTGCTCATTCTTCGCGATTCTCCAGCTTGCAAACCTATGGTGCCAATGTAGACCAGATCAAGGCTGAGATAGGCGGCGCTGTCAAGGAGGCCGATATTGAGAGCGCACTGCAAGCGAAGAAGTACAAAATTGTTACAGTAACCCACGTCGATACCTCGACAGGTTGGTGATCTTTTTTGGGGTGCCTGAGGGATTCCTTGACGTCGGATTGATCTATCTTGGGCAGCTGTTTTGTCCGACATCAAAGCTATTGCAAACGTCGTGAAAAGAGTTTCTCCGGATACACTTGTAATTCCCCCAAGGACTCCTCAATCCGCGTGTACTCATAATGGATGGATACTAGGTTGTTATTGATGCTGTCTGCTCTGTGGCGAGCGAGGAAATTCAAATGGATGCTTGGGGCATTGACGTCGTGTTAACAGCCAGCCAGAAAGGTTTGGGCACGCCACCAGGTCTCAGTATCCTTGTTGCTTCTCAGAAAGCCGTTCAGGTTTGCCTTTCTCCAAAACCATGGCGTGCAGCTGCTGATGCAAGCACCTCAAGGTATTCGAGAACCGCTCAACGCCGGTCACAACCTACTACGGCAGCTGGAAGAAGTGCGCACGGTCTATGTTTCTTTCTTGAATAATCCCAAATAGATTCCACATAGATGGCTACCCATAATGAAAGCCTATGAGAACAACTCCGCTGCTTACTTCGCCACACCACCTGTCAACCTCATTTATGCATTCCATGCGTCCCTCACGCAGATCATGCAGGGCTCCGTCTCACTCGAGCAACGATTCAAGCTCCACCAGGAGGTCAGCCGGCGTATCAAGAAGGCAGCAGAGGAAGTCGGATTCAAGGGCGTGCCTCTCAGTGAGGACGTTCAGGCAAATGGCATGTCTGCAGTGCGTACAGTCTTTGATTGCTTTACGACTGAGACGTTGATACCGCGTACAGCTTTACTTCCCCGATGGTTTCACAGCGAGCGATATTGTTCCTCGTCTTTTGAAGAAAGACGTCGTTGTCGCCGGCGGCCTTCATGCCAGTATTAAAGGTCAGTAAAGTTATCTGCAAGAAAATTTTCTACTGAGAATCATCCTACCTCAAAAGACAAATACTTCCGCATAGGGTGCGTCGTTTTTTGGTTGTGAATGAGGTGGAATGCTGACTTTCCTCCCCAGGCACATGGGCGTTTCTGTAGTTGACCCTAGTCGGGGGGACATTGACAAGATTATCAGCGCCGTGAAGGAGTCACTTGCAGAAGCCAAGGCTAGCAAGCAGTAGGAAATAGAGCAAGATAGTTTTGTGTGGCACATGCGATACAATGAATAGAGTACATAAACAATTCAATTCATACGTCATTTACGACAAGCAAGTTACAAGATGAGTCAATATTCAGAGAAAATATCATAGATGCGGCGAATGTGGAAAGGCCAGGACCTTATGCAGCGGCCGCAACCTCACGATACTGCCCTTCTCCGCCCATGTTGTCGTACCACTCTTTCCCGGATGTCGTTTGGGCAATGTATCCCGCCCTGATGACAAAGTCACCAAAATGCTCGTCCTCGAGTCGCTCGAGCGCATATCGCTTGATCATAGGTTTAAGGATGGCGAGAATCTCAGGTTCCGATACTGTTTCCCGGTAAATCTTGTTCAGGCGCTGGCCGTAGTATCCACCACCAAGAAGCATGGAATAAGATCCAGGTGCCTTGCCTACAAAGGCAACCTCTGTGGGCATGTTGAGCGAAGGTTTGAAGAGGAAGCGAGAGTGGCTTACCCGCGACATATGGTCGTGCACAGCCGTTGGGGCAACCAGTCATCCGCATGACAATGGAATCGTTGCGAAGCCCATTCTCCTCACATATTTTCTCGACCTTGTCAATGAGTACTGGTAGATACTAGAAATCGACGAGATCAAATTTTATCAGAACAGTTCTACGAAGTCACCACTCACGCGCTCAGACTCGGCCATTGCGAGACCTAAATACATTCTAATGTCAGAACCAACAACCATCAATGGGAATACACTTACCGCAAGTTGGAAAGGCCACACAAGCCGACGACGACAACCGCAGACCGGTATGGTTCAAATTATCCAACTTGTACTTGGCGAGTATTCTTTTGATCTCGGGTACATCTTCCGTTGAGATTTCGGAGATCATGATATGCTGGTTCGCGGTCAGACGGAATGTACCCTTGTGTATCATGGCAATCTCGCGAAGACCAGTTTTAAAATCGCGTTCGGGCTCATCCTGAATGCGCCCGTTTTCAATAAAAAGCATTACATGATGCCTGCCATCGTCTCCCGTTGACCAGCCAAAGTCGTCGATGTTGCGGTTAAACGTGTATGGTCGTGCTGGGGCCAATGAATAGCCCAGTCGGTTCTCGACCTCTGCTTTGAATGCGTCCAGTCCCATCCGGTCAATGGTGTATTTCAATCGAGCGTTTTTGCGACTGAAGGTTAATCAATACGCGGAAGTGTGGAGCGCTGAGAGGACTTACTCTGCACGATTCCCATTGTCTCGCTGTGTAAGCACGACTTTTTCTGCCACGATAGGACCTTGTTCGACAGTACAGAAACCAATGACGTCCGCAACTCGAGGGTATGTTTTCTTATTGCCGTGGGTTACTCCCATGCCGCCACCGATAGCAACATTGAAGCCAGCCAATTCTCCTTGCTCATCGACAATAGCGATGAAGCCCAGGTCGTTTGCAAAGACATCGACATCATTAGTAGGTGGTACCGCAACCGCGATTTTGAACTGTCAAGTCATCAGGATCAGTTTGAAACGAGTGCGAGACCAAGTATACCTTTCGAGGAAGATAGAACTCGCCGTAAAGCGGCTCAAAGTCCTTGACTGCCTCGCCAGCAACCATTTTCTTGCCCAACCAAATCTCATGGTATGCTGTTGTTCTGGGCAATAAGTGAGCGCTGACAAGCTTCGTGAAGTTGTAAACCTGCGCATGAAGTCGGGACAAGGAAGGAATGGCGGAACAGATAACATTCCTAAGGCGGACCATCAGCGGGAAACAACACCGCAAGCCGCAGAACTCACCGATTGACGTCGCCACACGCAGCCAAAGTGTCCAACAAGACCTTGTTGATTCCCTGAATAGAAGGCTTCAAGTGTCGCTTGATGACACCGTGGAACTGGAATGTCGCTCTTGTGGTAATCTTGAACGTCCCGTTGCCATGTTCATCGGCAATTCGGTCCATCTGTAACCACTGCTCGGGCGTGCACACACCACCGGGTGTGCGAACGCGAATCATGAAGCCGTAAGCAGGTTCGACGCCTTGAGCTTGACGCTCGTCACGGATGTCGCGGTCATCTTGCTGGTAGATACCGTGGAACTTCGTGAGCTGGGTGTCACTGGGATCGAGGGCGCCCGTGCTAGTATCTTCGAGACCCTCAGCAATCGTACCACGGAGGTAACCCGAGGCTGCCTTGATATGCTCATTAGTAATTGGATCGGGTTCTGCTTCTTTCACTTCAATGCTATCGACGCCGAATGTTTTCCACACGAGGGGCTCCCACACTTTGTACCCAGTGTCTGGTCCATCTGCATCTTGGTCATCCCCGAGTCCAATATCCGCAAAGCGCTCTCCCCCAAGCTGCTCCAAACGAGCATCGAGGTCCTTTCCCGGTTTGTTATAGTAGTGAGCATCTTCTGGGCGTGGCCAGTAGTGGCTGTCACCAAGGGCGAAGACAGAGTATCGAAGTTTCGAAAAAGGCTTCTCTCCACGAAGAGCAGCAGCGTTGAGCGCCTTGAACAAAGTCCGTCCGTTCTGTGGGGGCTCACCTTGGCCTGCCACAGATGTGACGAAGGCCACGTACTCCTCTTGAGAGAGGGTATCGATGGACATAGAGTCGATGGTACCAATGGACGTCGACAAGCCCCTGGCTTTACCGCGGTTGGCCAACCGCTTCGCAAACTTCTCTGCAGTGCCACCATCTGATGCATACAACACTACCAATGGTGGCGCATCAAGCGAGACAACCAAGTCATCATACGCCTGTTGTGCCTTCTTCCTCCTCGCCTCCTTTACATTCTCACCTAAGCTGCTCACCAGTTCCGTGGCAAGCTCAGGTTTAGAGCGTACGAGTTGTGACAGATGGTTCTGCCTGTCGAGGAACTGCTGGAGGTCATTCTTCACGGCATCTGAGTCAAGCGCGAATGGCTCTTTGCCTTGCGCTTCCTTCGCAGGATCCCAACGGTAAAGTGGCCAATACCCAGCGTCGACAGCGAGCTTGGTTTCCTTCAGAACCTCAAGTGCTGGCGTATCCTCATTGTGGTAAGGCAGGTATGCGAGCACGACACTGGGGCCCTTGTGCCTATCCGCTTCCACGACTGCTTGCAGTACTTGTGCATACGACGAATATACTGCAACGCTCGCTACATAGACATCACCGTGATTCATTGCGTACAGACCAGCATCTTGCTTACGGCGGTGTGGATCAGCGAAGTTGCGGGACGTGTAGGGAAGGGTGTCGATGATAAGAATGTTGATGTTGAGACCGGATGCAATGGCGTGGTGCAGACCAGAGGCGCCAAGATCGTATGACCAGGCGTCTGAGCCAATTATCCATCTCGAGGGTGCGGGGAAGTGTGCACGGAGCGCAAGAATGCGGTTGATGATAGGACTCGAGAGCTTTGAAGACTCGAAAGCGGCGATCAGCTCTTGTCCCACTGAGCGACTCTTAGTATCGTCGTCCTTGACAAGGACCCACTGGCTACAAAGTTTATGCAGCTCGGGGCTGACTTCCTTTACCTCCAATAGCTTCTGCACGGAGCGAATGAGTTCATCTCGTTGATCGAGTTGTCCTCGAACGCGGCCCAGAGCAAACTCTGGGCTGGTGGCAATAGCGCCTTGTTTAAGCACCAAGGAAGGCGAATTGGAAACTTCGAGGCGTTCACCGAAGACGTGAGACAAGATCTTCGTATAAGACGACTCATGCTTGGGTATGTGAGGTACTTCTAGCGAAGGAAGTGAGGAGGCGTTGGCACCTCCAAGTTGAATTGGAGCAGAAGAGGGAGCTGCTTGGAGAATTTTCAAAATTGCGAGGGGAATCACTTGGGTTGGGTCACTGAAACACACGCTCTGGATGTGGGGTCGCTGCTCTACTTGCCGCTGGTTAATTGCATCGACAATTTCAAGGTACAAAGGTGTCCATTTCGTGTTCCAGCGGTGGAGCTGCTCGAGAACGATGACACGTGATGCAGATGGTGGAATAACATCGAGTATGCGGGAAGGGATTAGAGGAGTGAGCAAACTGAGTGAGACAATCGACACTCCGTCAATATCCACAGAAGGGATGTTACCCAGCCCAAAGATGACAGTGTGGGGTTTGCTGGAAGCGTGTACAAAGAGCGGGGGGCATGCGCGCCGAATGCGAACGACCGTAGAAAGCGCTGCGCGCTCGTAAAGCTTGAAAAGCTCCGAGCCAGGGGTCGCTGTGGTTGCTGAATGACCGTTGACACCGTTAGTGCCATTTACGCCGGTTGCGTGGCCGTTGTGACCGTTCGCTCCATTATGCCCATTCATTCCATTGTGACCGTTTGCTCCATTGTGCCCATTCATTCCATTGTGACCGTTTGCTCCATTGTGCCCATTTACTCCATTGTGAATATTCGCTCCAATGTGCCCATTCACACCATTGGTCGACGCAAGCTGCTCTGAGAGAAGGAAAGGCTGAACCTCACTCTCCGATATTTCCTCCACTGAATCATTTTTTACATCATAAAAGGCATGCACGACCGCCTTCTTCTCCGTCCGTGCCAACCGAGATGCCAGGAGTGAGTTATCGTGTGCTTGTTGGGGGGTTCTAGAGACGAGGAAGAAAGGCACGGCGGAATGGAGCAGAAGGACTTCGGATAAGTCATTTCTTACAGCAAGATGCAAGACGAGGGGAAGTGAAGAAAGTTCAGCGGCACCCAGAACAAGCCTGATGACAGTCTGTGCTGTTGCGGAAGAGGTAAACGAGATGAGTCCAGCAGTCGATCCGTTTCTGAGTAATGTTGACCCTGGATCGCCGCCTAGGGGTACCGACAAGATTATCGGACGTCGATTGGAAGTTGCAGAGAGCGAAGTATACTCTTTTGCGAATTGTGAGGTCGACGGAAGGGTAGGCTGGGAATCTACGATGATATCCGAAGCCAGATAAGCTACCCGAGCCACACTGGAGGTAGCGCTCGACATAATGGCTTTCGTGACCGTTGGCTGCAATGCATCAGAAACTAAATTGTCATGTCAGTAAGAACGACGACTTACCTTGACTGCAAACAGAGTGGAGGGAGAAAAATCTGAAGATGCGAGACCATAGTGCTGGATTCAAATGGATGACAGCAAAGCACACCATCCGTATGCCATTTGTTTGTCCCCCCATCGAATTCCGAATTCAAGTTTGCACCATCACGAGATTCATCTCGCAATGCACCGTGACCACCTTACAAAGACTCCCAAGTAGTACTAGTGCCTGGTAAAACAACCAAAATATCATACAATCTATGTAAGATACAGGGATATCATGAGCATCGGAACACCTCGCAATCTCACGAGAGTGGAACGGAGCGGTACACTCCCCGCTGAGCAAATGAGCCATCTTTTCAAATTCATACAAGGGCCTGTCCGGCTTGCTCCTCCAGCTCATTCAAGTAGTGATGCGCTCTTCCAAGCATCCATATGGGGAATGAAAATTTGAAGTTCGGGTATGATATAGTGCAATTCTTGTTAAATACCCCTTCGATTGCCTCCTGTGGCCACGAGCCATCCTGCGCCATGGATAAGCTTCTGGAGACCACCATTGTTGTGCGCTAAACTCACGGGTAATTGCCTGTCGATGACCAACTTGACGGCCTTTCGAATAGGCTCGGGATCGGGATATTTCGCATACATGAGGGCCATGGTCGCCCAACAGGTCTGTACGACCTGTGAATTTTCGTGCTGTATCCAGGTGCCCTGTTCACAGGACTACGGGACAAATTGGAAACTCAGTCCCGGATGTAAATTTGGGTGCACCTACTTTGTAGCTTTCGCCCCAACCACCATCTTCTCTTTGCCACGCTAGAAGAAACCTACACGCACGTCGTGCGTGAGAGCTGTTTGAGTAGTTCTCTCCAACTAGCGAAAGACTCTCAAGAGCAAACTGAGTTGCATATGTAAAGCAGATTCCCCAGGAGCCAACCCAGCCCCCTTCGGCTTTTTGCGCCTTGTGTAAGAACTTGATCGCACCTTTGATAGTTTTTCTGAAACAATGTCAGGGCAGTAAGCGTAATAGTGCATCCTCGCTCACTCGATATCAGCAGACCGGTAGTTTGGATAATGTTTCCTGAAGATGGACAGCGACGTAATCACGGAGGTTGTGCACTCTGGATAACAGAACTCGATCATGATGTCACCTACAGGTTGTCATTTGAATGATGAAAGTTTTGAGAGTAAATGACTTACCGAAAACCTCTGCAGGGTTCAGCCATTCAAGCCACTTGGGACCCCTGACCAACTCATAACTGGCAAAACCACCATTTGGGTTCTGCAAAGTGAGCATGACGTCCACAGCATCAAAAAGACGTTGGTCTGAGATTATTTTCTCCGAGCCTCTATCAGGATGTTCAGTTTGCAGTTCGAACAGATCATAGAGATACTAACTCGACTTGGTTTTGCAAATATAAAACTGCCTTCAGCCCTTCGCCAGTACAATCACTAACCGTGTACCCCTGCTCTTTGGTGCTAAATGGCCAAGCGCCCTTCGTAGTGTGTCGGTAGGATGTCTCGTAGTGCTTTGGGTTCTCCCTGATCTGGCAAACGTCCAACCACCCAAGCGCCCTCGACAAACTCTCCTTATTCACCTCCTCCTTCGCGAGGCCGGTTTCAACGAGCGCCTGCGTAATAAAGCCAATATCCCATAGCTGGCTTCCATTCGTCCCGCACATCATCATACCTTCCTGGCCAAGCCACATAAAGTCTGCGCGTTTAATGGCGTGTTGTTTGTATGCTTCACTGTCGGGGCCTTCAACATGAGCACGGCATATGAGATTCATCATTTTGGAGACGGGCCCAAGGGTCTGGTATTCGGTGTTCTCATCCTCGAGAATGATGAGGTGATATGCGCGTGCGAGAGCTGCCCTGCGGAGGGGAGGAATAACACAGCCCTCGTACATTGAAAGAACGGAGTTCATAACATCCAGGACAGTGGTATGAGGGGAATACATATCCGCGGCACACACGTTGTTGCGTTGCGAGGGCCAGTGAATCCGATAATAGTTAGTTGGGTATAGTTCCTGAAACTCGGACTGTCAGCAGAAAAAACATACCATTCAGCAATAGAATTCTTGCCTCTCGGAGCGCTCGAATCAAGTCATTTTCGTGCATCTTAAATTGGATGCCGTAGAGATAGCTCATCGGTACATAGACAGTCCGGGTATGTATCCACCAGCGATGGGGATGGAAAGGCAGCCAATCAGGAAGGAGCCTTTCAGAGAGTTGAGGCGTTAGTTTGGGTGGCAAAACGAAAGCTTGGAAACGGACCAAAGCTCCGCAGGCACTGGATTTACGCCAGCCCAATCGTAAACATTCAAGACCGCGAGCCAGAACTTGCCCCAAGCGGGAGCACCAGTAGCTCCTCCTGTACTCGAAAAATTAGGCCACATACACCGACAAAGATGAGGGAACGCACCAAGTTTGTGCAATGTCTCACGAGCTCTTATAGCAGCTGGGTGGTCAGCCTGCACACCGAGAATCCGGAGAGCTGTATAGTTTAACGCTGTCCCAAAAACGGTGGAGTGTCCTTCGATGTGTCTGTATGGATTTATAAAACGAGGCAAATAGCAAATATCACGTTGCAACTTACATTCCCCAACCTCCGTCTTCTGGGTTAACATGATTCAGAAGGTAGCGAATCATCTCTAGACGCTCCTCCTCCTTAAAGCTCATACCAGACACGTATGACCCAATGACAAGGCCGGGGAGAAGGAACATGGGGCCACCGTACTCACCCGCCCAGTGTCCATCATGAGACTGAAGGTGCTTGTAGAATGTATACCCATTGCGAGCAGCATCCAGCGCATCCTTAGGCTTAGCGAGGTCGGGCAAGTTCTATTCGGCTGAGGCCTGAGCGCGTTCGTGAGCCAAAATTTAGACAACATACTTACGAGTGGAATACCAATCCAGTACTTGTCTACATCATTCTGAGGCCACTTCTCGCACTCCTCGTCTGTTTGGAGGTAGTGCCATGTATGCCTGCCGCCATCATTTACGAGCAACCTCCAACGACTGTAGTCAGTGAAGGGCTTATTTCCAGACCCTGGGATGTCAAGCTGAGGCCACAGCGCAGAAACTTGGGCTTCCGTTGGCATGTACATCATGGCTGGAGAATGGGAGACAATTCGGTTGAGACCTGCGGTCTTCTGTCGTATGATACAGGCGAATAACTAGTATCAATATATTCCCGAATAGTAAAAGTGTTACTACACTGTCATCACATCATGATGTAAACAACGCGTCCACAACAGAAGTCACATATTTCCAGTACTGTGCCACGATGGTCAATTTCCGAGACTCGTCCGTTGTTATCATCGAGTCTGGCAGAACACTGATCAGAGCAGGCATTGGCTTGCAAGATCTGCTCAAGGCGCCGTCTGTTGTTTGTATCATTCATTTTCGTGTCTGAGAATCCATATGTGATACGTGATACAGGAAATACAAGCTCGCGTTGGTTTGCGACGCAACCCAGGTGATAGTGCAAATGGCGCATCATCACTAAAACCGGGCGAGAGCAGCGATAATCTGCGCCCCTCTGCATCCAGCAGTCGTGCATCGAATTTACCTTTTCAGCCTAGTCTCTTGGCGAAGGTTCACGACTATCTCGTCGGCTCACAGCTAGATGAAGCTCTCGAAGCTGACCAAGATATTATCGTTTCGTGGCCATTTGCAGATGGAGATATTCGTGATTGGACCCAAGCAGAGGCACTCTGGTACGTCTGTAATTTTATTGTTGTGCCTTTCCTCTTATATTGTGACCAAGGAAATATGTTCTATTCCATACACTTCAACTCAAGCGAACTCAGAATGAGTCTCCTGTTATGCTATCCATGCCAGCAGGCCTCTTCAGAGATTCGTCAGAACGCATATGTCAGATCTTCTTCGAGCGCTTCAATGTCGCAGGCTTCGGTCTTCTTGACCGCCCTATGGCCCAGCTCTATGCCGCTGGACAACTCAACGGAGTTGTGGTTGATATTGGTTACGAAATAACCGACATCACCCCAATTTACGATGGATTCATCATGCAAAACGCTCGTTCGTCCACACCTCTAGGCATTAGAGACTGCCAAGTTTATCTTGCCAACCTCCTTCGCTCTAACCAGTCAGTCATGGCAGCAGCATCACCTCCGGACAAACCGAGTGACCCAGGTGTCATCCAGAGATTCTTGGACGATCTGGTCAAGTACGTTTGGATGGAAGGCCTTGTTCGTGTTCCATCAGACGGGCAAACGATAGAGATACCAGAAGATGAAGGAGTCACGGATATAGCAGCAGTCCTCGTTGCTGGCAAGGAAAAGGCCGTCATTGAGACGGGCATGAAAAAAAAGCTGACTGCGAAGGCTTCTGCTGCAGAGCAAGCTCGCGCGAGGGAGATTGAGGCTCTTGATCTTGTCACTGTGGAGTTCCGCGGACATTCTGTCACTCTGGGTAAAGAGCGGCATCGGTTTTGCGAGCCGCTCTTCGACCCTACGCTGCTGAACGGGCTGCCTGTCGAGCGTGCGGATCCTTATGAAGGGAGAATATTGCCCTTGCAGGAGGCTGTGGCATTTTCCGTGCGCCAAACGGATGTCGCCCAAAGGCAATACATTTGGCAAGGTTTGTTTGTTAATGGCGACCTTACAAATCATGTCAGAGGTGCGTGACTGTGTATCGCGAGTAAGGTTGGAATTAATCGTGTAAAGGTATTGGAGCTGCACTGCAGTCGCGGTTAGCGCCTTTCATCCTTAGCACTCCAGACCAAGCAACTGAAGTGCAGCCGCGGTCTATCCGAGTGCTGACCGTGCCTGAATACTTTGCTGAATACCGAGAAAAGGGAGATGGCTTCGCGGCTTTTCTTGGCACCAGCATTGTTGCAAAAGTATGTGTAGCGTTTCATCGTACTCAATTTTTGTTGACGAGTTCCCTTAGATCGCGTTCAATGAGTCCCATGCAAAGAGTTTTGTGTCGAAAACTGATTATAATGAGAAGGGGCCACATGCTGTTCTAGAAATGTCTGTAGCTTTGCTGTAACAACTTTCTATGTTTTCCGAGTCCGCTTCTTCTGTGGTTGCAAAAAGTTTACCCCTTGAATCGGGGTAGCTCCGTCGGAGTTGAACCCGTTTTGGCCAGAACTGTACAGTTTCATCCACGATTCTGAAAGTTAAGATTCCATCACATATCTAAAAGCCGCTCGTCGTCATCGAGCTCTTCAAGACTTCCCGACACACATAAATTTACCAATGGCTCCCTCCAAGAAGTCCAAGGCAACCAAATCATCGGAGTCTATCTCGTCTCGTCTCGCTCTTGTCGTCAAGTCGGGGAAGTACACCCTTGGTTACAAGTCTGCTCTCAAACAGATGCGCAGTGGCAAAGGTGAGCACTCTTCGCACTCACGGGGACTGGAGCGTGAGGCTGAGAAGGTCCCTTATGCTGACAATAAATTTTCTTTGTGTTTGTCCTACTCGCATCCGCGGTGATTTAGCCAAGCTCGTTCTTATTGCTGGCAATTGCCCACCACTGCGCAAGTCTGAGCTCGAGTATTATGCCATGTTATCAAAGACGACTGTGCACCACTTCTCTGGCACAAATGTCGCACTTGGTACCGCCGCCGGAAAGCTTTTCCGTGTCGGGTGAGTAGTCCCGTATATTTCGATCTGTCGTTCAAGCTAAACGGATTCTCTCAGTGTCATGACTGTCACTGATCCTGGAGACTCTGATCTTCTCACCTTTGCAGAAGGAAACGCTGCATAGATCCAAAATTGCGATGAGATGCCGGGAGTATGGGTTTATATGCTATATTGTAACCACATCTTGCACATCAGCATGATAACCGTTATGTTTACTTACCGTCGTTATGATTCATGCAATGTAAGGAAGCTGCAAAACCCCTTATCTCCTGATCTATGAACGTCGGGGACACAAGTACAATCAACTCAACTCGCGATATATACTCTGCTGAGCCGAAAATATGTTCAACCAGTAGGCACACGGAGAATATCATCAGACAGACACTTGTGCTCTGACTGGTTGATCAGGAAAAGGAGCGAGAAAGAAAGGCCATGTTGAACTATCTGCCGCAGCAAGAGCAGTACAACACTGTCGATGAACATTATTAGCAGTGTATAGTGTACCGATAGCAGTACGGGACGATGTTGACAGTACATGACGACGACGACGACGCGACAACGGCGACAATCAATCAGCAACTTGACCGTGACGGTTTTCTGTGTCTCGCCGTAACATCCGCAAGACTAAAACTACGCTTCCCCATTGACCACTCCATCTTTTGCGAGCTCTCCGAATTTCCGCTCGAAGATGGAAATACCGATGGTAGTAGGAACGAAATCATTGCGCGGAGGTGGACGAGGCATGGACTGAGGATATGAGAGCCTTTGGTTCTCGTTCAATGACGGCGGCTTCTTTCGCACGTCGTAGACAAGATCCTTTGACTGGGACGGAATCAGTGGGCGGACTAAATCACCGAGTGGAATGATATTGTTCGAATCAGAGTTTTCTTCGTCTGGTGCGTCCAACCGTCTCCATTTTCGGGCAATTGGTTCCAACGGCGCAATTGGACCAAATGGTTTGTGAGGTGGCAGCAAAACGAGAGGAATAGTAAAGTGCCATTTGGGTAGTTCGTGCTGTGACGGCAATGGTGGGGGATGTGTCACAATTCGTCGCGATGGTGGTGCAGTAGCAACCAGCCTGTCAAAGGCCCGAGTCACACGCCTATTCATGAGATCTTCATGATCGCTCTCAAAGTGCAGCTCTAGTTGAGATGCTCGCGAAAAAACTCGCTCACAATCTGAGAAAAAAAGCTGAAAATGAAGTAGATTGCCATCTTTAGAGCATGACATACCTCGGATTGGGCAACTAATTGAAAGACGAGACAGATGGCTGAGGTCCACATGTGCTTTGAGTGCATCCTTTGTAGGATGCACACGACCTGCACATTTCAGATAGTGACATTGGTAGTATGGTCCCTCCTGCAAGGACAGCAGGTAAGCAAAATCAGGTAAGATGTTGGGGAAAAAAAACTCACCATGCTGCCACTGGATATACGATCACAGTGTCTGAAGGTATGCTATGTAATAGGGCATATATTAGTACTGACCAGTAATGGAGTGTGATGCAGATGAAATGGGTAGAGTGAATACCCACTCCAAGAGCACATTAGAAAACCTTCAGCATGACCACTCAGCACTGTTCACTAAGGGCAAAGTGTGACAGCTGAAGATTTGCTAAAGTACCCCTGGAGAGGAGTACTACAGCTCAGTACACCACCATCAGAACATCTATGACTAGTATCTACATCTCCAGTAGATCAAGAGCTAATCTAAATTCACCTTTGTTAGATTATATGAACTGTTGAGAACAACTGTGCACCCTTCCCACTCGCATCGCATGGGTTTGATTACTTGATGAGCAATATTAGAAATTTCATGGGGGGAAAGGAGAATATCTGAGGGCCCAGCAACCTCAGACATCTAACAGAATATTGGTGGTTGGAAAAGTTGAATATTGTCTTTTCATAATAGAAGTAAACTTGTCAGTCAGATGATGACTAATATCTTTGCCCTCACGTCACGTCACTGTGTGGCTGCAATTGGCATACCACACCACATTCACCTGAACATTGAATATTGATGCATCAATGAAGTACTTATAGTAGTTAACATTGAAGTTATTCAAGATCATGTCAAATCGCAATCACAATTAGCTAGGCTAGCAAAATCATTACTCACAGACTTGGAGGATCATCCTCAGTTGAACATGCCAATTTTGAGTAAGTAATGCACCAGTGGTTGTTCTTTGCAGGACATCTCTCGGCTTGGCAAATCCCATAGTGTTAGTTGAAGACTGTGCCTTATGGCAGAGTCAGTCAACAAAATGCTTTGTTTGACACTCAAGTACTCCCCAACATCTATGATCTGCAGGCCAGCCTAAGGGCAGGGATGTCACTCATGTTTTAGGTTATGTAAATCTGTGTTGTCAGGCAAAAGTGACATACAGCACGATATGGTTCTCTCCCTATGGGAGATGTTGAATAAGTTTACTCTCAGCTGGCAAAATTAGTAACTACATCTACTGTCGTGTTCCAGTAAGATTTTTCAACCGCGCTTCAGCTGCTCGGGCTCTTCGTTCCCGCTCCACCTTTGCTCTCAACTCAACGGTTAATCCGACAACACCATCAACTGCGCCGGATGAACCTCCGAGCTTTCGGGGAGCCATTGGGTCTTGAGAGTGAGACTCTGACTTTACCTCCATCTGTTCGCCATCAATGTCAGGTTGTTTACCTTCTCGTTCCCTCTCTGGCCTCCCGTTCCCTCTCTGGCCTCCCGTTCCCTCTCTGGCCTCCCGTTCCCGCATTTTCTCCTTCAGGCCTTTCTTCCTTTGTTTTCTCTTCTCGTCTTTCGCTTCTTCCTTTTCCTTGTTGTAGGTGCTCGGGACACGCGCCATTCCAAACCAGTCCCACCAGTCAGGATGATCTCCAGCGCACTGGCGAAAGACGTCACGGACTGCTCTTGTACGGGCCAAGTCATAGGCAGTACGGCGCGAACCTGCACCTTGTAGAGGCGGCGCATTTGACGCGTCAGATTCATTGGCAGCTTTGTCTTCCTGATGTACGCCTGAAGGCGGAACGACGATAGTTGGATCGGCGTGCAAATCGTACAACAGCCAGCGGGTAACGTCTTCTTGACCTGAATGCACAGCGACCTGGAGCAATGATGCGCGCCTATCCCCTGTCCATTCCGGTATCAAAGCATCGACACCACCAAGGGAAGCACCTTCACGCTCCCAAAAGGATTTGAGAGGTTCTGAGCGACCTTTGCTGATCATGTCTAGTAATCGAGACCACTTCTCGCGATAGGCTTCCTCCTCCTTAGTCAATCGTTGTGATTTTGCCTTTTCAGGCGCCGCAGGAGCGGTGGACGGTGTGGCCTTGGGCTTTGGCAAGGAGGCCAGGAACACTTCGTCCTGCGCTCGAAGCGCTTCCTCTGTGAGGTGTGATGTCTTCACTTGGGTGAGCTCGAGGAGACATCGCACAAGCTCGGATTGAGTCTGCAAGTAGAAAAATAAGAATCATGCATGTGACAGCGGCAAAGAAAACCTACGGGCCGGCGCGTTGGGAAAGGAAAGGTCCTCAGACGATCGTCTCCTTTGTTGATGACACAATTTTCATAGTCGAGAAAGATGCGCCTGTTAGAGACACTAGCACGCAACCAAATTCTTTCGCAATCCTGAATGTCATCAGCCCAGTCCAGAAGAAGGTTGCGAATATCCTGGGAGCGTATGTTTAGCTATAGCGGACAAAGAGCGAGGCTGGCTCACATCTCGGAGAGCTTGCTCGCCATAACGACGAAGCATGGCACCTGCACTAATGGCAGCACCCTTAGAGTTGTCATTTACCGATTGTGAACCACCCTGTTTACGGCGAGCTAGACACAAACATTTAGTATAACGAATCAGACAACCATGAATACACCTACTAGTGTACCGGTGAAATGTTTTGTGTTTCAAGATTGACGTCTCCGGCTTGGGTTTCTGCAGTTTCTTCTTCGCCTTTGCAGATGTAGTGGAATCCTGGTCCCCTGCAGGTCTACTAACTTCTACTATTGCGCCTGCAAAGTGACCTCCAGCAACCATAAACATGGCCCACTTGCGTCCACCTTCCACACGTTCTTGAATGCTCTTCAGCTCCGCCAAGTACGACGGAGCAGGGGTATCTATTGGAAATAGCATTCTATACACCCCGATTTGGGTGGATGGAGGCGAATGAAACCAAGTAACTGCTGTAAGTGGTGTTTGACGCTCCTCGCTGGGCGAAGACGATCTCGACGTTCGCTTGATTCTGCTGACGAGGGCCTTGACTGCATCGGAGCCATCAGAACTCTCGTCGGATGAGGCAGACCCTGAAAGAGAATCTTCAAGTCCTAGCTTATACGAGGCAGGCTTCATCAAAGTGAATTACGAATAATTTGAAGTGCCTACCTTCAACAAGCTGCGCGAAGGCTGGCTTTGTCACAGGACTGCCGCCCCTCAGGCGAATCTTTACATTGTATCGATGCCAATCGGATCGAAAATGAGACCGTTGCTCAGTTACGTCTGCAAATGTCGCACCGTGACAAACGTTACAGGCTCTTGCGTTGTCTGATACTGGAGGAGCTGTTTGTACGAGAGTCGAGACTTCCGGGGGTGGTCGACTGATTAAATTCCGAGGTGTAAGGGTCTCTAGCAATTCCGGAGGCAGGGAAAAGACATGGTATCTCTGAGCCATCTGTGCTGAATTTGTTATGAGTCAATTGGTAAACTCTGAGGAAAATTTTGTTGATATAGAACAAACCACGGACTCGTTAAGATGACTGGATGAGAGCTCAGAGCGACAACTGCTAATGCCATTCCTCGGAGATGTCCGAATTTAGTACTTGGACTTGATTGGCAAAAATAGCTTTCCAACCGTACTATCATGGTGTCTGCAGATTTTGCTGAACGGCCAGTCAAGAAGCTCGTGCTGTTCGATGTCGATGGTACGTTATCGCCCGCACGTCAGGTAATCCAGCATCCCGACAACTACCACGCTTGATGTTGAGATCTCCCAACAGAATGCATCTCTTGAAATAATTCAACTCTTGCGCGACCTTAGAAAGCAGGTCGCTATAGGCTTTGTTGGCGGGTCTGATCTCGTTAAAATATCTCAACAGCTCAGTGTTGGTGATTTCAATGGTATGAAGTTTGTCCCTATTAACTGCTAATATACTCAGACGCATTCACAGTTTTGCAGGAGTTTGACTTTGGATTCGCTGAGAACGGCCTCACCGCGTATCGACTGGGATCACCGCTGGAGTCGCAGTCCTTCATCAAAATGGTAGGCGAAAAGGACTATCAGGAGCTGGTCAACTTCATCTTGCATTACATTGCTGACATGAACATCCCGATCAAACGGTGAATTTCTATTATCCTTGGCTGTTAATCGGCCCATTCACTTGGAAATTACAGTGGAACGTTCGTTGAATTTCGCAATGGCATGATTAACGTCAGCCCTATTGGCCGCAATGCAACGTGGGTTCATTTATTTGCTATTCCCTGGACCCCTGTTAACATCCTTGGGCTTCGCAGTGTCCAGGAACGCAATGATTTCGAAGCTTATGACAAGGTAATAACATGAGACAGTCATTCATCATCGTATTCACTGATTGACTTGTTCTCGGCAGGAACGCCACGTTAGGGCGGACTTTGTGGACATCCTCCAGGAGAAATTTAAACGACTGAATCTAACGTTCTCTATCGGTGGACAGATATCATTTGATGTCTTTCCACACGGGTGGGACAAGACTTACTGCCTTAGACATGTCGAGAAAGATAACTTCGAAGAAATCCACTTTTTCGGGGACAAGACGAGAAAGGTAAGAATCGAGTTACTTATCAGAAACTTCGTCCCCATGACAATTTCTGAAAAGGGGGGTAACGACTACGAGATTTTCAGCGATTCTCGCACTGTCGGGCACACTGTTGAGAGTCCTGCAGATACGAAGAGAATTTGCACGGAGCTCTTCCTGTCATAAATTTCTCAAAGTGAGCTTGGAAGTCGTAAGTACAATGCCTATGGCGCATAGAATTGCGGATTACAGTTACAACTATACCAATGACTCTTCGTTACTGTGCATGGACTATTTACAGATGCGGCCCCATGACGAATTGTGTACATAAGCCAAACCTACTAAGTGAACAAATACGACCATACGTGTTTCTATTGAAAACGCGTCTCTTTAAGTCTTCTACTTACTGACCAGATTCACATCGTTTACTGCCCGGCACGATTGTGACACGCCATTGTCTATACTATTCCTCTCATCCACTGAGACGCGACGATGGTTGGTCCAACGAGTTCAGCACGGCAAAATCAGGCAATCGCGCGCACGCGGTATGGATCAAGCGCGTCACAAACGCCCTTACTCACGTATGTTTTGACAGCACCAAGCCGGACGTAAGTTTAGAACCTGTCGCGAAAAGGCGCAAACTTGGCCCATCCAACTCCCAGAAAACGCATGATTCGTCCTTTGCAGATGTATTGGAACAGCTGAGTCACGATAGAGCACACGACGGTGTCGGTATGTAGCGTGGAGAACTCTCTGGCATTTTGATTATTGATAGTTCGAATAGCTGCTGAAGGTGGGGCTGATAGCTGGGCCCGTCCGCTTCTTCCCTCCATCAATGAGAAGCGGAATAGTATTGGTGTGCACATATCTTGCCTCATGTACATCAACTTACGGTGATGCCCCTTACAGTATTTCAGCAAATTGATGTCGATGAGGCAACGGACTATAGCAATGGATCTATTGTACTGAGATTGTTTGGAGTGACCGAGGTAACTCCTCTATACTTGCGTCTTCACACAGCTCTCAAATCACCTTACAGGACGGAAACAGCGTACTCGCATATGTCACGGGTTTCCTTCCTTACTTCTATGTCGCCGTTCCTCGCGGCTTTGATGAGTCAGACATTGACGCATTTGCAGACCAGCTAAATGTATGAATCGCGGTCACGCATAAAGTATACCGTGGCTGAACTTGCCTACAGAAACAGGCTCAAGGCAACTTCGTGAGGCAAATAGAGATTGTTAAACGACGCAGTCTTTGGGGCTATCGTGGAGACGATTGGATCCCTTTCATGAAAATCACAATATCCGAACCGAGAAATCTACCGAAAGTTCGAGATGAGTTTGTTTCTGCACCAACGCTTTCTGTATATACTTATCACTCTTTGACCGATACGCTTGTTTGAAAGGGGCGAGTGTGGATTTCGAGACATTTTCCCCACCGGACAACCTTGTTCAACGTTTGAGAGTAACATTGCGTACACCCTGCGTTTCATGATCGATACCAAGGTATGGACCACGTGTCGCGAGTACTCTGAAATAACACTTCTGCAGGTTGTAGGTATGAATTGGATTGAGATTCCTGCTGGTCAATACAAACTTGTGTCCGAGAAAGACAAGAAATCCACATGTCAAATAGAGCTTAAAGTTAGGTAATTTTACTTCGTTTTGTCGTGTATATAGATGTCTGACAATATTTTGCATCAGGTGGGATGCCTTCATCTCATACCCGCCGGAAGAGAGCTGGCAGAAGTTTGCTCCTCTTCGCATACTGAGCTTCGATATCGAGTGTGCTGGACGGAAGGGCATTTTCCCCGAGGCACAGGTCGATCCAGTCATCCAGATTGCTAACATGGTGACTCAGCAAGGTATGGGACCTGAAGTTATTTTCTGTCTATTTGCTCATCGCTGGATCTTAAGGCGAGACCAAGCCGTTCATTCGCAATATTTTCACCTTGAATACATGTTCACACATTGTCGGCTCACAAGTGATGTCTTTTGACGACGAGGCTGAAATGTTGCAGGCCTGGCGAGACTTTATTGAAGAGGTTGACCCAGATCTTGTCATCGGCTACAACATCGCAAATTTCGATTTTCCTTATCTCATGGATCGAGCAAAGCATCTCAAGGCAAATAAGTTCCCTTATCTTGGTCGTATGAAGGGTACGCATCCTTGTTTGTTGTGATAATATTATATTTATCTTGTCTGAAAGGTTCCAAAACTCAGACGAAGGAAACGCATTTCTCTTCAAAGGCATATGGGCAGCGCGATTCCAAAGATACGGAACTAGAAGGTCGACTACAACTCGACGTCTTGCAATTCATGCAACGTGAGCACAAGCTACGTAGTTACACCCTCAACTCTGTATGTGCACAGTTCCTTGGTGAGCAAAAGGAGGATGTGCACCACTCGGTTATCACAGAGTTGCAGAATGGTACTCCAGAGTCCAGACGTAGGCTGGCCGTATACTGTTTGAAGGTGATGGAGTCTTTTTGTGTCGTCTTTTTCTTTCTTAAAATTGCTACAGGATGCATATCTCCCCCAGCGACTAATGGACAAGCTTATGTGCTTCATCAACTACACTGAGATGGCGCGTGTCACGGGCGTTCCCTTCAACTACCTCCTTTCCCGTGGCCAGTCCATTAAGGTGCTTTCCCAGCTATTTCGCAAGGCCAATGAAGAGGGATATGTCATTCCTGTTTTGAAGGGCGAAGGCTCGGATGAGCAATACGAAGGTGCCACTGTCATCGAGCCAAAGAAAGGCTACTACGACACACCGATCGCAACTCTTGATTTCAGTTCTTTGTATCCGTCTATCATGATGGCACATAATTTGTGTTATACGACGCTCCTCGAAAAGAGTACCATTGATCGCTTGGAGCTTGTCAAGGACGTAGACTATATTCAAACCCCCAATAACGGTATGTTAGAGCTGTTGGGTATGCTGTTTGCAGATCAATTGTCTAATGTTTCGGGCTAGATTTTTTCGCTACCACGGCGAAACGAAAGGGTTTACTACCTACTGTCTTAGAAGATTTGATCTCTGCTCGTAAACGTGCGAAGGCAGATCTCAAGAAGGAGACCGATCCATCCAAGCGCGCGGTCTTGGACGGTCGTCAGCTTGCTTTGAAGGTGCTGTGGATTCAGTTAGTACAGCGAGCCTATCTAATCTTAATTTCATTGAATTGCAGATCAGTGCCAATTCTGTTTATGGATTCACTGGTGCGACAATCGGAAAATTACCCTGTCTTCCTATCTCGTCTAGTGTGACAGCATATGGGCGTCAGATGATTGAGAAGACTAAGCAGGCAAGTCGTAGTCTGTCCGTCTGCCAGGGAACACCCGACCAATATCCCTTTATAGGAAGTTGAAGCAGAGTTCTCCATCAATAATGGACATGCTTATAATGCTGAAGTAATTTATGGTGACACTGATTCTGTCATGGTCAAATTTGGGCCTGCAGAACTGGAAAAGGTCATGGCTCTCGGTTAGTGACAATCAGTGATCTAAATTGCATGCGATTTAAACTATCATACAGGAGCGGAGGCGGCGGATTTTGTGACGGCAAAATTTGTCAGACCTATCAAGCTCGAGTTTGAGAAAGTTTATTACCCGTATCTTCTTATTAGCAAGAAGCGGTATGCCGGACTTTACTGGACAAAACCAGATAAATGGGACAAGATGGACTCAAAGGGGATCGAAGTTTGTCTTCATCTCCAGTTGTTCACCGGATATACTGAATTATGGAGTCTAGACGGTCCGGAGAGACAACTGTCGGCTAGTATCGACGGTCATCGAGACTTGCCTTCATAAGATGTTGATCGACCGAGACGTCAGAGGAGCTGAGGAGTAAGTATACTGGTTTGTACTTTTGTTGCTAGCTCAGCTATTCCAGGTACACAAAGCGCATCATATCAGATCTTCTGCAGAACAAGGTCGATATGTCCCAATTGGTGATTACAAAAGCTCTGGCCAAAGCAGGTATGCGAGTTCTGAACGAGAATGGGCTTATGCTCTAATGTCTGCAGATTATGCTGCCAAGCAAGCGCATGTGGAGTTGGCCGAGCGCATGCGGCAACGTGACGCAGGTTTGTGACTGATGTGGTTGTCTGATAAATATCCTGATATGCATGGTCAGGTTCTGCACCTGCCCTGGGTGACCGTGTCGCCTATGTTATTGTCAAGGGCATTAAAGGTTGAATTCCACGTCAAGTATCGTTGCTCGATGCTGACTTGGGAATAGGCGCTGCTGCGTACGAAAAATCCGAGGATCCCCTTTATGTATTGGAGAACAACATTCCCATCGATACTAAATACTACCTCGAAAACCAGCTCTCAAATCCTCTTATGAGAATTTTTGAACCCATTCTGGGTGAAAAGGCAGCATCGTTGTGTGAGGCGCTTCATTGACTACATGAATGTCGTCTTTTGATAAGTTTCACAGTATCTGGCGCGCACACCAGGACAATCCAGATCGCAACGCCAACAGTTGGCGGTCTGATGAAGTTTGCAGTAAAAACTGTAACATGTCTCGGGTGCAAAACTCCATTGCGATCGAATAACAGCGTACAAAGTGAGGCGTGGCAAGCGAGCTTCTGATCCCATCTCACTGCTGCCTTTGCAGATGGTGCTGTGTGCAATAACTGTCGACCAAAGATTGGGGAGTTATATCAAAAGCAAATCACAAGCGCGTCGCAGCTGCAAGTACGGTTTTCGCGACTGTGGACGCAATGCCAACGTTGTCAGGGCTCTTTACATCAAGTGAGGTTCTGTTTGTTGTTGCTTCGACTGTCATTGACAGTGCGGTTGACAGGATGTGCTGTGTTCGAGCAAAGACTGCCCGATTTTCTACATGCGGAAGAAGGCGCAAAAGGACGTTGAAGATGCGAACTCTGTTCTCGAGCGATTTGATTCAGATCTGTGGTAGTTGATAATCGATGTAACGTTGTTTTTGATCGTTTCGCTTGGCTTCTCAGCATTCTTGTACTATCAACCATCATAGAAACTTTTCAAGTGTGGTCTAGCCTGATATCTAAAGCAATTGCAGGCATTGGATAAAACGCTTGATCCTGTGGGGCGGTCTACAGGGTAAGGATCTCGGCTGGAGTAGCAGTGCGCGAGTACTTCTCCCTATCTGCTACCTTTTTGCAAGCGTAGTGATGCGGAATTGGGACGCCTTGCTTTACCAAAGCCAACTCACTCTAAACATAGCATCCACCAGCCTTGACACTGCCCGTTGGATTTGATATGAACCTCCGGTTAGACGGCTGTCACGTAGTGCTCAGTTCCTAAGGTGAGTTGACTGTCATATCCCTGCTCGCGCGTCCTTCGTTTCGTGGAAGCGGGTTCGAACGCGTGCTCTGTTTTTGCTACGACATCCTCTACATAGCAGTGTCCCATAGTCTCGGCAGGAGGAAGGGCCGGATCATGGTATAAAGGGTCGGATCATGGTATACGATGTATGATATTTTTTTGTTTGCATTTTTGTCCATTGAGAGTAGTGTACTCTATGTAGGACAGTTCTAAGGGCCCAGTGCCCTGATGTATAATATTAATGTGCAGTACCCGTTGATGAATCCAAGGATAGCCTATTGAAATTCTGGCCCAGACATTGCTGCAATCCCAATCCCTGGCTAAGAGTGTAGCATCGTCTGGACGGCCACAAATACAAAAATCCAATGCAGACACGACCAGTATGAACCGCTTTAAACTTACGTGGAACCTGAAGTATGTTCCTCAGCATATATATTCAACTTGAAGAATATTCTCCAGCATCGTAGTTCACTCGATTTACATCGTAAGGGCAACATATGGGAGAGCGCTGAGTAGTTTTAAATGGAGGCGGTTCTAGCATGAACAGTGGGTGTGCAATAAAGTATTATTATGAGTAACGAGTGTAAAGCCACAACCAGTGACGATGGACTGAAAACTAAGTAAGAAGTCTTGTTCCAATGCAAAGCATATCCGTAGTCTCTTAGTGATGGCCCTGTAAATGGGGTCAAACCATAGAGAAAGAACATTTGCAGCGCAGTCTCGAGTTCCTGAGAGTTTGCACGCATGTGTGTATTACAGATGATCGATGATCCCTTTGAAGCTTACCTCGAAGCGGTGGTATACAAGCTAAGCAAGGACAGATGAGAGCTAATCCTCGGTCAAATCGAGGACCTCCACATCGGCTTGCTGCCGTCGTGAGATCTCACGTTCCAACTTAATACGCGAGGGCTTCCGCTCCTCAGATGAGGCCAATTGGGCACGTAAACGCTCCAGTTCGACCTGCGAGAAAAGAATGAGGTGGAGGGCCAGAAAAATGTTGCCGAGCGTTTTACCTCAAGATGTTGAATTCGGGGCTTTATGTCCTTTGGGGGCGGTGGCAACTTTAAAGACTCATAAGGCCCGTCAATGATTTCGATGTCATCGCCGTAGTCAATTACTTCTTCCTTGCTCGAGTTCTTTGATGTTGATGGCGCTATGCCCATTGCTTGCAAGATGTCTAAAATTGAAAACGGGTGTGAGCGGCTTATATGCGCAGAAAATGATGTGGGTGGCCTACCCAAGCGCGTGTATTTGAACACGAAGATAGTTATAGGACGGTTATCCGGTTTGAACCAGTTGTGGGATGCGGAACGACGTACTTGTCGGGGAACTTCTTCTCCAAAGCTTAACAGATGATAATTAACAAAAAGCGAGACATGAGGTGAAATTCTACGCACTTGACACGGTGAGCACATGCCTTCTTAGATCGTTCATGTACCTTGCCTTCTCGCACACGAAGGGCGCAATCTTTCGATATACCGTGCTTAACTACCTGCTTCTTCACGAACTCCCCCGTTTCTACCTTCAACACAATGTGACCTATGTCACTCGAATTTTGATCACCGAGCATTGAGTCATCGTCTGAAGTTCAGTGTTACAAGGAAATCTAGATTCTTTTTGCATGCTAACCAGTAAGCTGAATGTTTGAAAACGTGAAATCTCTGGTGACTGAGTCATTGCCCAAGTACGTGCGTTCCTTTGTGCCGACCCAACCTGAGCGCGCACTTTGTCGAGTGCAATGGACACCGTCAACGGAGACACCTGCTCGGATGCCCCAGGACTGTTCAACTGTGTTGGTCCATCTGACTCCAAATTTCTTGTGGAGGCATATAAGGCTTTTGCCAGTACATAGGATCATGATGGATAACACACCTTGCCCTCTTCCGATGCGATCCAGCAGGTTATTCTGTTTTCCGTTGGTGTGCTGGAAACAATCACACTATACTCCGAGAGCTCCTGGCCGTCAATGAATACATAGGCAGACAAATCTCCAAAAATCATGATATACAACAAATGTAATAGCTATAGAGTAATATTTCAAGACTTGTGAGAGAAGCGAGGCAATGGACGAGTCAAGGTGGCGTGCGGATGCATTGCGGTGGCTGTGCCCGTTAGTTCTCTGTGTCAACTTAGAGGAACCTTGCCAGGGAAACAAAAAGGAACACTAGCTGAACGAATCGGGCGAATTAACAGGATAAAACTGTGGATTTCTTGAGCGTTATACGAGAGGTACGTGATGGTAGGTAGGAGACCCGGCGATTGGGTCTCGTCTAAATAATATCAAAACGACAGGGGTCACATCATGATGATATGCGATAAGGTAAGCATTCAGCTAACACTTTGGAGCCCGTTCAGTTATCCGCTAATAAGATAGGTTTAGCCAGTAGCCCCGCACTGGTAATAGATACTATGGCTAGTTACTACGCTCATCCTCAACTTTACACAATTATAATTTATGAAATATTTGTCCACAGTGATGTGCGTGACACCATGACACCGTGACAAGACGCGTTGCGCGTGTCACGTGCTTTGAGAGTGGACTATCACCTTTTGTTGAACAGTGCACACCACCATTGACGGTGACCAAACGGTAACAGCGAGCTTAGCTTCAAGGACGGCTGACATAAATTCAGCGGAAAATGAATACCAGACATGCCAAGATTGCAGATACAGACAATCATAGCTCCGACTCAGATGGTGACACCGAACCAGATACACCAAGACCAACGCTCAGACAGGGCAGCAAGAAACGGATCAGCGACGTGTTTGGCGGCGAGAATGACGCACACTCTGAATCTGGACGCCCTCCACTACGGGCGGTCAACATTAACGACGACGCGGCTGAGAAACGCAGGCGGAGGAAGAGTAATAAGCTAGCCGTCATAGAAAACGCGGAAGCTGGGCCGTCAACAGAACGTCAAGATCAGGCAGAATCTTCCAAGACTGCACAGGCGAAGCAGAAGCAACAACAGCTCAACTCTGTGGCCCCGCCTCCTGTCATCAACGTACCCCTAGACGTTATGAGCTCCAACTTCGAGGAATGGATGAAAATGGCAACAGACAATGTGCGTATATGAATGTGTAATCTGGGTGTTTCTACTTATCATAGTCATCGCCAGAAAATCAACGCTGCAAACTCATGGAACTTTGCATTGATCGATTACTTCCACGATATGTCGCTGCTCCGAAATAATGTCGACAATTCCATCAACTTTCAGCGCGCTTCATGTACACTTGATGGCTGCGTCAAAATTTGGACAAGTCGCGTCGACTCCGTTGGCACAGAAACAGGCAAGCTGCTGAGCAACCTTGCCAATGAAGGCATGGTTGGTGCAGAAGACGATGAAACCTTGTCGGACAATCCTGATGGTCAAGACGCGACGCAGGCGAAGAAAAAGAAGAAATCGCATCGACCTGACTCGACGCTTGCTAAAGACGCCTCACAACTTCACAGCAAGAAGCTGGATCTCGAGTTCCGCGTTGATCCCCTGTTTCGCAAAACTTGCGCAGATTTCGATGAGGGCGGAGCACAGGGCTTGCTAATGAACCACCTCAGTTTGGGAGTTGGAAGTGATGGTGGCATGCGCGTCGTCTTTGACGGAAGTGATTCCATGGGCCGATTGGCTGAAGATGAAGAAGATGAGGAGGAACAGGAGGAAGATGTGGACATCAGTTACCTACGAAGTACGTTGAAAGTTCTTTTGGACGATACAATACTTACCATTATATTAGGTCAATTCTTGCCTGACTTAGATGTTCTGGACGATAAAGCAATTTCTCATTCACTGGCCGCCTTCTCGTTTGCCAAAGACAGCAACCGCACATTTGACGACTCTCTTTACCGTGATGATACAGTCGATATTGAAGCTGGCGATGAAAACGACAATGATCCGGGCTTCGGAGACTACGGCGCAAATGATGCACCCATGGATGTGGATGGTGATCGTGGTGGCCAGGATTTCTTCAAGGGCGATCAAGCTATTGATGACGATTATGACGGCGGGGATGCATTTGGAGGAGGCGACTATGGAGGTGGCGAACATGGGTCGGTCAGCGCCGAAGGTGACCAACAACATGCAGTACGACCGGGAGGCGCATTTGTTCCTTTCGACCCACGACGTGCGCCAAACGAGCCAGATCGTGTTATAGCCATTACGGACGCGGATGGAGAAAACGCAATGATGGGTTACTTTGATAAGAACCTCATGAAAAACTGGGCGGGTCCTGAACACTGGAAGCTGAGAAAAGTGGTTCGGAAACGTGAGTTCTTCATGTCCTTCATATGCTATATTAACGATATTACTACAGCAGAGGCCGATGCTCCCAAAGCCCGGCGAGAGAAGAAGGAAGCATTCAAGATCGACTTCCTGACGCCCGCCGAGAAAGACATTAAGACGATTGCAAATGAGATGTTTGCGAAAGTCACGCGGGGGGCTGGTATCACTTTGCCCAGCTATGGAGGCTCAAAGACTGGCAAGAAGGGTCGGGGCGGCCGCAAAACGAAGGAGAAGCGTGATGAACATACTCTTCCTGACGACATGCATTTTTCAAGCAGGCAACTTGTTACCCTTTTCCTGAAACCCAAATTCTCAGTACGTACAATAATTTTTGTGAGGACATGAATTGACATTTCCCCCCCAGTTGAAGATGCGTGGACAACCTGTCAAATTTAATGAAAACGGCGATGGGGAGGTTGACGAGCAATTTTGGGCACAGGCCGCAGCGAACCAGGCTGCTGAACGTGCTGCGGCTGATAATGATGAAAGTGAGAACATTGTGTACTCACGCTTTACAAATTTTGAACTCATTGCTCCGCAAGCTGGTGATGGACTAAACATACCCTTCAATACCCAGTTCTTCGACAATGACTATGATGATGGCCCGGGCTTCGACGACGGTTTTGATGGCGACGGTGCGGCGATGGAGGATGCTGAAGAGCAGGACCTCTTGGCTGCCACGCAAGGTCAGACGCGGCGGGTTCGACCAGAATTTGTCAATTATGCCAAGCGTGCCAAACGGGTAGACGTAAGGAAGTTGAAAGAAAATATTTGGAAAGGTTTGGACATCAAGGTTGGGAAGCCGAAGGAGGACGAAGATGATGATGATATGGTTTGTCTTTTTTGAATCGCCCCTACTTTTCTGCTCACCCACCCATAGGATGTTGATGACGCGTCTCTTACTAACCCCGAAGAACATCGAGTTTTCAGCTCAGTAATTTCTGGTCTCCAGAAATCGTATCCGAAGGACAAGATGGAAGAGATCAGCACAAGCTTCTGTTTCATATGTCTATTGCACCTTGCTAATGAGCGGGGACTGAAGCTGCAGACTTCTCCCGGCGGTCAGCCAGACGAAGAGGTCGAAGCGGAAAACGAAGCCGTGGACTCTGAAGACAGAGACAAAGTAGGAGATATTTGGAGTTTAAAAGTGCGCCCAATGCTTTTTTCATTGATCGTCGCTGACCCATTGTGTCTAGGTATTTAGAGACCCAGATGCTATCCCTGCTGCTTAGCTGCAGACAGATGTAGTTCTTGGAATGCGGTCGACTTATCGATATTTTTATTCCCATGTTACCACACCATTTCCGTGTTGTTCTTGCTTTCTCTTATAACATGGTTTGATCACATAATAATCTGTTGTATACCGCCGACTGGACGAGCCACATTTAATTCTACAAGCTACAATTTCAAATTCAGGTACTAAGGCTACAGTGTGTATCATTATGTGAAGTGGTATCTAGTTCCAGCTATAATCCGGGAGGAAATGAAGTTTTAAAAATACAGGCAATTCCGTCCAATCTTCCTCAGCACACAGCCGCATGCAAAGTAATTCGACGTCTTTCGTAAAACGAACCATATTAATTAGCGCGACTTGGCTTTCCAGGCGCGCCACAAATTCTCCTGTTTCTTCTGATGCTTGGCTTTGAGCTGCAGGAACTCTTGATGCGCCTGTGCAGGTAACTCAATCATATCCATAGTGGTGGTGCGAAACGGGAAGACGGTAAGAAGGTCTGAGGGGGCGATGCGCGCCTGAGGGACAGATGAAGCCAGGAACAGGTGGTCGCCGAAGGGCGTATAAGTGTACACATCTAGCCATCGATCACGGCGATGGTGAGAGCAGCCTGAGGCAGCTGTGCAGAGAATCATTAAGACACTTGTTCTTGAGCAGTTTCAGTGCGCACGTACCTTGTACAAGTTGAATGATCATCACTTGATGTTGCACAATAGCGATGGCAACAGTTCCACGATTCATGATGGGCAGGATGCAGTGATGTGTATGAGGTTTGATCCAATGGCAAATAATACAGCAAGAAAGTCGAAAGATACGAAAAGAGCGGAGTGGCTTTCCGGTAGTGAACACAGTGAACGCTTGGGACATGAACTTGAGATATCCTCAGCTATATGAGCTTTCCTGACGCAGGTTAATCATGACGCACAAGGGTCTGTCAAGACTCCTGCCAATTGGCCTGACCCTTGTCATACATACAACATTCTGTCGGGTGAAGAATAAGAAATGACCAACCTTGTCACCCAAAGGTAGTACAACACGTGGTGGACATAAGCTAATGACCAAAAGGGGTGCGCTTGTGCAAAGAGTACAACGACATAGAAGAACGCTGATAGTTGGCTTGGAGGTTGCTCGGAGGCGCAATGATAAGAATATCCCACCATTTTGAGTATTGACTTTCATTGAGGAACCGAAAAAGAACTGATCAGTCAAATTTAAGAATTCGGGTATCGGCGGATAGCTACGAAAACAAGACAACGGAAAAGCATGATGCACAACGTGTTGAATACTGGGAACGAAATGTGACAGCTTGCAAAAATGCAGCAATAGAATATATCTGCACGCGTGTAATGGCCGTCAAAGCTGCGAAGAAATCTTGGTCTTGTGACAGAGCGCATGGGATTTGTAGAAATTTGAAATGGTGAAAGAGATAAGGAAAAGTGTCGGCAGCGAGGGAAGCCAACTCCAAGTGAGCCTGAGAAATTAGACACTGTCTCCCACCCCACAAAATGAAACCAACCTCAAGCTCTGTCCTGCGCTTGTCGCCGAACTCGTAACTGAGGCTGCCAACTTCCTTGCGACACATGATTCAAACTGACGAGTATGATATCTTCGAATTTTATACCATCAGCACTAATCCTCCACATGGGATTGGGGTCGGCCTCCATGTTGCCACGGTGAGTTTTCTGAAAAAAAACAACATCAAAGGAAATAATTAGCGAGAAACGCGAAGCCCTACCTGAATAAATCTGCGTATGCCAGGTAGCAAGGTTTTTTGCAAGTTTTTCTTTAGTAATGGGGCCTGGTGTCTTGCGATAGTTTTCTGGTAAGGAGCTGACAATTCCAGGGACGATAACCAGGCCACTGTTATTCAAGCTCACAGTCAGTTCATAATATCCAGATTGCAATGCTCCTGACAGACCTCTATTCTCAATGAAATAGATCGGCTACCACCTTCAAACACCAGGTCATCCCTATCGCTGAGACGTCTCGAATTTTTTTTAAGAATATCTTCCAAGGCTATACCCAGCTCAGATGGCTTCTCCGCGTAGAACATGATAGGCGGAGATAACTTCGCCGTGTTCACATATTTCTCTCGCTCGGTTGCTCCCCGTGGCTGATACAATCTTTGGGGAACAGTAAGTAATAGTTTCAGTCGGAATTATCACAAGCTGGCGATCCTGTTCCAAGTCGTCGTACAGGTTTCCTGAGATTCAAGTGATCATTGGCTGCGGTGTCCTTGTAAAATCTCGGTAAGAGCTACTGAACTACAAAGACACGAAAACTTACCCGAATCTTTAGTAGAGGAGACTGGCTGATCTCGTCGAGATCGTCCCTGAATTCTTCGTATACACCATCTGTAGTGTCAGGAGCATACAATTGCGTGAGCTCTGCTCGGATTGGCTACCCCAAAAATTGGTTTTCACCGACTTGCCCAACAAATCATGTACTCACCATTTCCATCACCTGCGCAACCGTATTGGAGTTTGCAAATGAATTCATGGGGGGCGCGTGCTGCTGCACTCGACAATCACCCGTTGCTAGCGTGATGCGACCATCGAAAGTGTCAACGAGGGTTGAAAAGACATCCCAATCCAGCAAAGGCGCCGAAGTAGGGTGCGGGGGCAGTTCCCGGAATCCTGCAGAGCAAGGTGACTTCGAGGATGGGTGATTCGAAGATTTGACATTCCAAGAAAAAAAGGTAACTGACATCACCAAGCAATGCATGTTCGTCCGGTGAAGCCACCAAAATCGTCCCGCCGTCCAACACTCCTAGTAACACTTCCGGGTCGGCGAGCTTATCAAAAGAAATGGTATCAGCGTCGTTGAAGGACATGGATGATGAATAGTGTACGTCCGACAATCACTTCTGTGGCCCCTTTTGAATCTCATCGGTCAACTGTAGTGCCGACACGGAGTTTTCAATGGTTGCTTCGATATGTAGTGCACGCCAATAAATCGCATAGTCACTCTCCTTGGATGACCACCAGCTTCATGCTGCTGTAAAATTCCCACAGGCTGTGGAATATCGGATATACCGTAGACCCGAAGTGGTATCCTTTAGATGGAAGTCAGAAGCTGGGGCAGTCCAATTATCCCAGACCTGCGTTTGTAGATATCCATCAATTCAAACCGTGAACGCGCAAAGTACAATTATCTTACTTATGAGTGTAATTTACGAGAGAGTCAATGATAGCATTGTTACTTCGCCCCTTCTACTGGCGCGAAAGCCCCCATGGCAGGAGAGGACTCTTTTGCTGGATCTTCAGTCTTGTTTCAACATGATATCTCTTATCGTTGGCACAAGACGTCACTAGAAAATGAGTTTTCCTGCATACGTGACTTGGCAAGAAGGCAGTGCGCGATAGTTGTTCCGCCGAATGTTACGGATTCCGGAATAAGATTCGCAAATGGTGGCAAGTGAGTGTACAGGCACATGGTTCGAATGGAGGCCCCTAGATCTCTTTCAGCTCCACGACAATTTTGAAACCATTAATGTATAATTAAGCTACCCAGGGTTAGTCTCCCTAGTAGGCGAACCATCGAAGTCGGTAACCACTGGGCATTCTTTGAGTTCCAGGCTAATAGTAGGCAGAGAGAGCAATGTCACGGTGCTGCAGAGATGATTTTGTGAGTCTCGCTCTCATTCGATTGACCAAGAAAACGGGTCGTACTCTGTTTAACTTCTCGAGAGACTGAACGGGGAAGCGGACCGCCAGGTAAGGGGATACCTCATTGAAGAAAGTTTTAATAGATCAATGTATCAGTCTTCAGATCGCAGCACGCTTTCTAATTCCATACCTAAACGAAGTTGGCTCATCGAAAGCAATGCAATGTGGGCGTACACACTGGTCGCAAGAGCGCGATCTAGTAATGTGAATCGCGCAATTTACATGCAGTTCTGAGCCTTGTCAGGTGAGATTAGTACACGATAAAAGGTTACGATATACTACCATTTGAAGGTGATATGACGGGTAGCAGGCAGCGCGAAAGACTGAGTAAGCCTTCTAAGAGGTTAGAGAATGTCGTTACGCAGCAAAAAGTTAAGATCTAAGACGTTGACGATGCTATTCAGGACCGTCGTCTACAGTCTGCATTTCGCAGGTGTTCGCATTTAAATTTCAGGCCTGACTTGAGAACTAATTTTTTGGTTTATTGTCCGCTTCAAGGGGCGATATCTTGCCTAATTCAGAAGACATATCATTTTGTTCAATCAGGGGGTCTGACTAGTGACTAACGGAGAGTTCAGTTCAAAATGCGGCCCAGCGCCTACACATACCAATGAATGTACTACTTGGTGTAGTTGAGTCAACTGCCGCGCCTCGTAACTGTTACACACCGAGAGTTAGAATACTGAAAGCTTCGCTTTCATTACTCAGCACTAGCGACAGTATCTCTATTGATTATGAGAACTCGAGTAAGCCAGCGTGCTTGCACCTGGCCACTCTACACGACCGGGAAATAATTCAATACATCACATACAGCAGAGAATGGATATCGCACAAAAATATTTACAAAGAAGAAAGATCGGCTCAAATCTGAACGCTCACTGGGCATTAGTATCAACTCGAACCTAGTAGCCGTGAGAGGCCCGTGCAAAGTACATCTCGCGTACATTTATGGCGCTGTAACACAAAGTTTTCACGCCTGTGCCGAAGCGTCGTGCTTCAATATGCAATGGAAAGCGGGGCTTGAGCTTGAAGGCGCCGGAGTTGGATTTCGCTCAATGGAGTGCGTAGACGTAACTGAGGCTGCCAGCTGCCCTTGGAGATATTGTGTAGGGACACCAAGATAAGGTCCTCCATTCTGATGTGGCGTGTTCCAACCCTCCACCTACGGTCTACTTCCATCTCCATTCTTTCCTTTTCCTTTTCCTGGAATGAATGTGAGATTTTAATTTACAGCTGACACACAAAGATTGTGAAACGTACTTCGATGAATCGTTTGACGCAGTTGGCGATGTTTTTGGCCAATTTAGCCCTGGTGATAGGACCTTTCGGACTTTTGAAGTCCATCGTAGGGAATTTGCTTGGTCCAAGCACGGTACCCGGGCCACTAAGGGCAGTGAAGGTGAGAAAACAATCGAACCAGGGATGTATTAGAATACCTGAAGCCGGATGGACACAGAGGGTCCGCAGTTCTCGAGCATATTGTCATATTTATCGAGAAGGTCCTTCATATTAGCTCTTATGGCGTCCTCGAGTGCTATGCCCCATTGGTCTGGATGCGTTGACTTAAAGATGATGGGCTCCTTAAGATCGGCTTTCTCTATGTAGCGGACACGATCCGCCTCTGTATAAGGTTGATATATTGACTGAGGAATGTAAACTGCGGTGCCTGTGGCGATGATTGCTTGGTCGCGAATGGCCTTCCATCTCACGACATGTTCCATGGATTGAGGAGCATCTTCCTGTATCCATTCATCTTTAACAACTGTACATCAGTTGAATAAATTGGTGCGAACCTCGTCAGAGCTACCCATGTCAGTGGGCGAATGTAGTGACACCGGGGAATGAATATGGGACAGGTCCTTTGGATTCTGACACATCAATTGTCAATGATTAGTGTAGTTGTTTCATTGAGACATACTAAAGGTGAGAACGTAGGATATTGAATTTTTGGTGAAGATAAACGAATTCCTGAAGGTGCAATGACATGAAGGCGACCATCTGCTTCCCAAGGGTAAGAGGGAATCTGTGGCATCATTAACCCTGCTGAAGTCGTTAAGAAGGAATCAGAAGGAAGCCCATTCCTCCAAGGGCCATCCTTATGAGTTTCGAACAGCAGCTGACCATGAAAGTCGTGACTCTCGTTCGTGTCGTCGATTTGCTGCGTGACTGGGTAGTGAACAAGGGAGCCGTTTACTACCATACAGGGAAGCACGTACGGGAGTAACAGAGGGTATTGACAGCTGTTGCTGTTTCCCGGGATCTGAGCTCCTGCAAAGGTCCGGAGAAGTATCGAGTGTGGGTGCGTCACTCATTGTGGAGAATAGACTAGTAAAATGGGATGGGCAAGAGGCAGGTCAACGAATATATAGCCAAATAGGCACAGTTATTTCAATAGATACTCACATGATGGTAGATTTGGATCAGCAAACAAATGATCAACCATCAGGATATAAGACCGCTGTCATGATGCATGATGGATTTAGCGTACAGTAGCGCGCAAATTTTGCATTGCTTTTGCATCATGGTTGGCAGTTGCCGCTATATGGTTCCACTCTCCATATCCTAGCTCAAGCTTATAAGTCATCACACAGTGCGACTCAGACCAACGCGAGGGCGTGGAGGATGAAAGGTGCGCATTTAAGTTGGAGGGAGATGATGATTAGGTGTGCATTGGCAGTGCACCATAGTAGGTAAACCGTAAGAGTGACGTGAGCTGATGCCTCATCCGAGTCGAGAGGACAGAATGGGCAGCATCAGACTTCCTGTGTTAGATCCATGACTACAGCCAAGCGCGAATCGACGCTGCACGAGTATGGGCGTGAGGCCTCTAGTATGAGGCGGAGGCTGAGCAGATGACTTTGTTCTTGTTCCGTCGCTTCGCAGGCGATGCATGAAACGCAAACCATAAATATCTTTAGGTCTCATGATCATCATTTCGGCGCTGTGTAAGTACCCAGGCATTGTCTCCAAATCAGTAGTATTAACTCTGAGATCTGAGATCTGAGCGCTGAGCCACTGGCAGCGACGGGAATATCAGGCACAAATTCAAATCTAATGATTTCAATCCCATTCTCAGGTGGTACTATATGATGTGGATGAACGCCGTACAGTCGACGAACTGAGGGGTTAGTACAGTAATGTACATAGTACGATATCCTGTTGTTTGAGGTCATTCGATTGTCCATAGCTATCATGAAATAGTTGGAAAGCAGCAAGAAAAGACCGAATAAAGCCTAGAGCGAAATGTAACGTTAACGTTAATAGCAACCAGCACGACGAGAGAGTAAAGAACGGAAACCCTGAAAGCCCGGCGTTAAAGATTTATAAGTCTAACGGCAATGAGAGGCTCGCGCCAATCGTATCTGAAACATGGCACTCCATAAGCAACCAGCACATTTTGAGAAAACATATCAAAGAGCAACAAGCACGTTTCCAATGAGGTAGTAGAGAAATGAAGTGAGTGCCAAAGGCTCGAGCGGAACAGGTGGGGACATGGCGTCATCCAGATGACATCCAGGATATTCAACGCACAGTGCGCGTTAGCATTGGCGAGGAATTATCCTTAGCTCTGTGAATAGCTGTGAGTCTATGCAGTGGATTGCGTGACTTGAGCTTGGAGGCGCCGGAGCTGGATTTCGCTCAATGGAGTGCGTAAACGTAGCTGAGGTTGCCAGCTGCCCTTGGAGATGTGGTGCAGGGACACCAAAATCAGGTCCTCCATTCTGATGTAGCGAGTTCCAACCCTCCACCTACGGTCTGCTTCCATTTCCATTCGCTCCTTTTCTTTTTCCTGGAACGAATGTGAGATATGATAAACAGATGATGAAAAGGCGTACTTCAATGAATCGTTTGACACAGTTGGCGATGTTTTTAGCCTAATTTCGTTCTGGTGATAGGACCTTTCGGGCTTTTAAAGTCCATTGTAGGAATTTGCTTGGTCCAAGCACGGTACCCGGGCCACTAAAGGCGTGAAGGTAAGGAAACAATCGAACCAGGGAGGTATTAGAATACCTGAAGCCGGATGGACACAGAGGGTCCACAGTTCTCGAACATGTTGTCATCTTTATCAAGGAGGTCTTTCATCTTAGCTCTCAGGGCATCCTCAAGTGCGATGCCCCATTGGTCGGGATGAGCTGTCTTGAATATGATGGGCTCTTTAAGATCGGCTTTCTCGATGTAGCGGACACGATCCGCCTCTGTGTAGGGTTGATATATTGACTGCGGAATGTAAACTGCGGTGCCTGTGACGATGATCGCTTGGTCGCGAATGGCCTTCCATCGCACGACATGTTCCCTGAGTTGGGGAGCCTCTTCCTGTGTCCATTCACTTTTAACATCGTGTACATCAATTGAATTGATTGATACGAACCTCGTCGTCGTCATCGCCGAAAGCCCGCAACAAAGAACCCTCGTCAGAGCTACCCATAGCAGCGGGCGAATGGGGTGACATTGGGGAGGGAATAGGGGACAGGCCCTTCAAATTCTGACACGTCGATTGTCAATGATTAGTGTGATTGATTCATAGAGACATACTAAAGGTGAGGATGTAGGATACTGAATGATCGATGGAGATAATGGAGTTCCTGAAGGTGCAATGACGTGAAGGTGGCCATCTCCCCAAGAGTAAGGAGTCTGCGGCATCATTGACCCTGCTGAAGTCGTTGAAGAACAATCAGATACTATCGACAACCGTTGCGGACCAAGAGCTTTCGTAACAATGCGAGGAAGCCCATCCCTAGTAGCATCCGGGTTGAAGTGTGAGGTAAACGGTACATCGTACTCAAACTGTAGCTGGCCAGGGAATTCAGCATGACCTTGATAGTCATACGCATTCATTTGACTCATTTGCTATATGTGTCGATGAGCGAGGCAGTAAGTATGCAAAACATACATACAGGAGTAAGGGGGTAGGAGGCCCTTGAGATTTGTTGTTGTTGCTGTTCCCCAAACCTCAAGTCCTCCCATACCGTGACATCATTTGCCGGAGCGAAGACGCTGGGGAAGTTGTCGTATGAAGGTATGTCGGTCATGGGTAGATGGTGTCAAGAAAGATTGGGTTGGCCAATGGTGAGTCCATTTATACGATAGAATATGGCAAATACAGCAAGTCTTAGTTGCTGTGTAGAGCCAAGGGGGTGGCCGATTGGAGCCGCCGGAGCGTCCGTTCTAAAGAGAGTATCGGAATAACGAAATATGCTTAGTGAATTGTCTAGTAAGTGAAAGGTGGACCTTTACCAATACCACTAAATAGTACTATCGCAAGTATACTGATCATGCAATCAGGTCATGATATACATAGGGAACGTGAAAATGAGATTGAATTCCGCGGTCCGACTGGTCAGGCGAGCGTGGTTTCTAAACGAAACGTCCACACAGAAATGGGCAAGCATGGACGGCCAAGTGACAGTGGCATTCCCTGATGCGGTCCAGTCGTGGAACATCTAGAAGCAGGCCATGGCTGAGCGCTCGAACGCTGCGGGGTCGTCACCAAAATAAGTTTGTTTGTCACAACCATGGCAGCATGGCCAGAGAACTGCCCCTCGCGGTGGCAATGGGATTAATTATGATTCTCTCCAGTATAGTGCGGCTTGATAACACAGCACTTGAACTGCCCCACCGCATGTCAATGCCCCAAATAACAAGTCCGAGCCAGGTATCACGAACAAGTCGTCTTGTCTGGGAGATAGGAAGGAAAAGTAGATATCCTTTGAAGCGTCGACGGCGATATTATCAATTGAATTGAACTTGAGAGTCACTACGAGTGCAAGTGCACCCGGATTCCTTTTTTAGAACAAGTTTTGTGTCTGCTCAAAGCTCAACTTCGCCGCGGCTCTGCTCAAACTGAGCCAATATGTCATCCCTCGCTGGTGCCTTGGACCAGCCCGCAAGCTACACCCATGGTTTTTCTGCCGAACTACTACCTGCCAATGAACTGACAGGGTCATTCAATGACCAAGATGTAGACATGAATCCTCCGAGCACTGGCGTTCTTCCGAAGGAGGAAGAGGACACGGCGGTAATTTCGGGGGCGCTTGACGACGGAACACACGAGGAAGAAATGGAAGACCTCTTTGGAAACGATGCAGACGAAAAGCATGATGTCGCAGATACAAAATCAGACAGGTAGGTAGATACATACGCCATGTTCGAGGACTCTTTGACGACAAGTACAACTGCTATCATCCTAGTGCCCCTGCTGAATCAGGATTCGAGTCGGACGATCTCTCACAGACGGAGAAAGAACACCGACAAGCCCTGGAATATCTGGAACCTGAGGAGCCAGGTATCGTCCTGGAAGAGGTTCGAGAGGCTGATGTGCGCATTCCCAACATCCCAGTTCCAAAGAGCTCAGATGGGGATGTATGTAATATTGTCTCATGGTCATGTTTATACGCTAAAAGCTGTATTTCTACAGCACTGGGTGATTAGAATGCCAACCTTTGTCAAAATGGATTCGAAACCTTTTCATCCGGATACGTACTATTGGCCCAGAGCACGACGAGGATGATGGCCACCACAATGAGAACATCCGTGAGAAGAGCATGTCTATAAAGCTCAAAGTCGAAAATACTGTACGCTGGCGGTGGACAAAAGATGAATTTGGCCAAGATGCAAGTAGTCCATTAAAATCCCGCAACCCCTGATACCTGACCTTACCATAGAAAAGACAATCAAACAGTCGCGTGATCCGTTGGTCTGACGGTTCTCTCAGCCTGAGACTAGGGAAGGAGCTGTTTGATATTACCAAGACTGTCGACACGTCCGGTGGTGTCGCGCGTCAATCACTAGGAGGCACTCATCCGTCACAGTCATCACAGAGCCAGCCAGCAGCGTCACAAAACCTGCTTTCTAGCTCAAGGTCTCAAGGTCTAACATACTTGGTCGCACAACACAAACGGTCAGAGGTACTGCAGGCGGAAGCTTTAGTCACAGGGTATATGACACTACGACCCACGGGCATGCAGTCCGAAACACATCGTATGCTGGTGCGTGCGGTGGGTCAGAAGCATAACAAGGTGGCCCGATTACGTATGGCTCCTGATCCAACCATGGACCCCGAGCGCGAGAAGATGGAATTGATGAAGCAATCAGCTCGAAAATCCAAAAAGAAAACTGACGATACTGGATTTGGTGTGCGTAAAAAGAGGTATAGTCAATCGAGGAAAAGGCAAGGACATGATATCTGGTCGGAAGATGAAGAAGAACCAGAGTATGAAGGCTCAGAGGATGACGACGATCTAGGTGCTTCCAAACGGAAAGCAGACGAACAAAAGAAAAGGGGTCCCGGCGAATATCAGGAGGATGATTTCGTGGTTGCGGATGAGTCGGATGACGATGCGGAGTTCGATGGTGAGGCGAGGTCCAAGAAGAAACGGAAACATCGAGAAGAAGAAGAAGAAGAAGATCCTTTGGATCAACTTGATGCTAAAATCATTCAGCGCCAGCAAGATGACCGAAAACGGAAACACCATAACATCGACGGGGGGACAGCAGAAGCTGCGGAAGATGGCGCAGAAGCAGGGGAAGATGATGGTGACCAAGACATGGACATTGAAAGCGAGGAAGAAGAAGAGGAGCATAGGGTTCGGAAAGCCGGGTCTGGCGCACGGAAAAAGAGAACGATGGCACTCGACGACGACGACGAATGATTTTGTGGCGCTACCTGGTTTCATTTATTGTTGTTCTGTGTAGAATTACCCATGGTCCGATATTTTAACAGCTGTTGATCGTATCTATCTGAGCGTAGCTCCAACTTTCTCGTGCAATATGCCTGCTTCATCCCAATATCCCGATGGTTGAATGCTGTTCACTTCATCCTGATTTTCCTTGTTGCCGTCCAACAGGTTCCGAAGTGCTAATATAGCATGTTCCCGCAGGTCTAGAGATCCATCGTCATAAAATCTCGTGCGCTCTCACATAAAAGGTTCGACGTACACGGGTTGCGTTCATCCACAACACACATATTCATAATGACGGGAATCCCCCCGCATACCCTGATGTGGTCCTGGAATGTCTTATCTCGGTGGCAAAGCACCCCAACTAAACGCACGAGATCTCGTTTCAGATACGAAAATCCATTGGATCCTGCGACTGACGATGGCATACTTCGACCCACCGCGGGATCTATGACAGCCTTGCCAAAGTAAATGCGTGGAAGAAACACGTCAAGAAGCCGCAGGAGCTCTGAATAAACATAGTCAGGTGATATGTCCCGAAATCTAGCTGGACAGCCTAGACATGCCTATGATACTCTCAGCGGTGCCCTGGCCGTCAGTTGAGCTGGCATCTCGAAAGATCGCTCGTATATCCACGGTACGCTTGTCCTCCGATAGTAACGAAATTTTGACGATACACTGAGTTGTTAGTACGAGTGCCTCGCACGCTTTTGGCAGTAATAAATCAAGTTCTTGTAGGTGTTCGATAGAACCATCCATAAGCTCCGAATTGGTAGGATTGATAGCTCGTGTGATTGCTGACTTGCGAATATGACGAGAGCGAGAGGAAAATTTCCGACAACATAGGGCACATATCGCAATGTACAGGACAGGTTTGCGACGATTGTAGGTAAGAGTCAAGGAGCTTCAGAAGAGTAGTCTGGTGCTGCGCAATTACCTCCCCTTCACTGCCTAAGAGCATGAGTATTTTGTCTGCGTAGAATAAGAGTATTACACGTACACAGACAAAGAATTATACAGATCTGGTGCAAAGCCGCCGTCAAACAAGTGGGCAAATAAATGATACCTATTGAAGAGTGTCATTATGAAGTTGACAGCACACAAGTTGCAATTACCCATAGTCAAATGCCTTGGCGCCATCGGTGGATTCCTCCGCATCGTACAATAAGACCACGCGGTCCAAAAGCGTTATGCATATTCGAGCTCCTCCACGTGATTTCGTAAGTAGAGAACTGGATGCAAAGGGAATGAGTCAACGGTACACAGAGCAAGTGAGGTGTTACGTACCAACGCTCAGCACTATCGTGAATACAATTTACCATAAGTACCAAGAGTGATAGGACGGTCTTATGGTCAGGGGAGCCGAGCAAGCGACTGGATTTGTTCCAAAGAAACAAGTCAACTCCTGTAGCTCAGCAAGTAGCTGTGGCAGCTTACATGAGAATCGCCTGCTCCTCAGGCAGAGTAAGGTAAGTATTCCAAAGACGGGACGTGAGATCTTCGCTTGTGGTAACAATGTTTGAAAGCGCCTGAACAGCCATCCTAGTAGCCGGAAAAGCTGTAGATGAGAGCATTCGATTTGAATTGACATGTGTTACAGAATAGCGACTCACAGTCCGTAACTTGAAACGCAGACCAGGAGCTGTACAGATGCAGAACACGGCGAAGCGCAGGCTCGACTCCACTTGAAACTCGGTGGGCCGTTAGGATATCAGCACCACTTAACACATTTTAGGCTCACAATGCATTCTGCTGGTTCACTGCTACGCCTGCAACAATATTCCTAGTAAATCTGGCGACACTTATGACGAGGGTGCGCAATTCTGCGACATCCGCATCCGCTGAGGGATAGTCCGCAAGGAAATTCCACAGCTGTTGGAGGGACGGCCATATCGAAGGATTTTCCGATCCCACACGAATCCTGATTCTTAGTACCAAGTTCTCATGGAAGGTGGCTTACGATCTCACCTCAGGTCCCCATCTCTTGCAAGATCACTAGCGATCGTATCAAGTGCCCTGGTCAAAGATGGGACGCTTTCCTTGCCGCTCTTGCTGAGAAAGCCAGCACAAATCTCGCAGAAGCGGACGTTGAGCGAATATTGGCCGGAGTCCATCTGGAAGAGGAAAAGAATTTGTTGAAGGCGATAGAGTGGCGATGATCATAGTGAGTCCGCGGCACTCAGCTGACGAGCGCTGAACGCTCGTGCACGGTGCCATCTCACGTCACACAAATCAATGGGCTCCTCTCGAAAGCCTACAGTATGTTAAATGGCTATCATATCCGGCTTGCATTGCACAAAACGATTGTTGACGATTCACTGTCTCATTCTGACACTTTCATACCGAAGGCCTTATTTCAAAGCTTACCGTTACATCGCCCCAAAGCAACTGCCAGGAGGAACGCTTTATTCAACCCAGCCCACAAGGATTACAGATTCGGTCCAATAAGACTAGATTGGATTGATTTTGAGAGTGCGAATTTTATTATGTACGCTGGTAAAGAGAAACAGACAGGGCGAGGTGCGAGTAATTGCATATTTCGCATACAAAAGTTCAAGCCGTCTGTTTGATGTTTTAGGGCCCTCAACAGCAGAGTTTATCCCTAATACGACAACGAAGTCCGGTTCAACGAATTTGCCCGAGGGCACAGTTCATGTGTACCGTCAATGTGCCGAACGGCGACAGAATGGTATGGATGAGTCTAATAAGCCCTCTGCTGCAAGTGCAAGCGAGACCGTCCCAGAAGACGGCCTCATGCTTGGTGTGTTAGCAGTTCCTGCATGGATGACACCTTCAGACTTTCTCGCTTTCGTGGCACCTGCTGCGGAGGGTATGGCTCACCTTCGTCTCATTCGGTGTGCACTTAAATCCACGCATAAACGTCCTGAGGCTTATGGGATATATTCAGAGACTCTGTTCCAAATCGTTCTATTGCTGTCATCAAGTTCCGGCAGGCCGATCAAACCCTTGAGTTTGCAGAAGCATACAACGGCAAACCATTCAATTCTATGGACGTAGGTAGTTAAACGCTTCTCATAACTCGATACTGACTGTTATCATAGCCCGAGACGTGCCATATTGTGCGTGTTCTATCTGTAGAGATAGAATCAGATACTTCTGTTTCCACTTCTACTGCTGCGCGCCCGCCTCAATCAGTATACGAACTCCCAACCTGTCCTGTATGTCTGGAAAGGATGGATTCGGCCGTCACTGGTCTCATCACAGTCCCTTGCTCGCATACATTCCATTGCATGTGTCTTAGTAAATGGGGCGACAGCCGGTATGCTGCTGTTCATAAGAGTTCATTATTAGCAACTTATGTTTATCACCAGATGTCCCGTTTGTCGATATTCGCAAACACTGCTCTCCTCACATCCTACGTCGTCTACCTCGCGTTCACGACCCATACCTTTTGCAAATGCTGCCGCCACTTCTCTTTCTACGTGCGCCGACTGTCCCTCCACCACAAACTTGTGGATCTGTCTGATTTGTGGCAATATCGGCTGCGGGCGCTACGGTCGCGCCCATGCACATGCACATTATGAAAAGACAACTCATCTCTATGCCCTCGAGCTTGAAACGCAACGCGTATGGGACTACGCAGGCGATGGTTATGTTCATCGTCTTATTCAGAATAAAGCAGATGGTAAACTCGTCGAGCTTCCTTCCGCTGCGTCCTCGATGGGTGTCAATTCCCGGGATGACGGTACGTTAGGTCCAAGCCATGCGGACTCTCTCAGCGCTGAGAAGATCGAGGCGATCGGAATTGAGTATTCCTATCTGCTCACGTCGCAGTTGGATTCGCAGCGGTTGTTTTATGAGGAACAGACAACTGAGCTGAAGACACAGGTGGAAGAGCTGCGAAACTTGGTAGAAAGGTTGAGTCTAGACCTAGCAAAGGACAAGACAGAAGCGAAGGAACGTGAAGTACGATATCGCCGAGAAGAGGAAGAAAAATTAAACGAAGTGTACAAGGACAAGATCAAGGCAGAGAAGAAAGCGGAACGCGTCGCAGAGCTTGCGAGGAAGTTTGAAAAAGAATGGAAGGAAGAGAAGGCTGTCAGTGAGGGACTTTTGAGGAATTTGACCAAAATGAAGGAGACGAACGCACAATCGGAGGCGCAGCGTCAAGAATACCAGGCTAAGATCGATGATCTCCAGGATCAAGTCAGAGACGTCATGTTCTTTTTGGAAGCTCGGGCGAAGATCGAGCAGGAAGACGGCGCGAGTGCCGAAGCAGCTGGAGGCACTGTCGAATTGCCACCTGCCTCCGGCGCGAGTAGTGGCTTGGGAAATAGAAAAAGGAAGACAAAGAAGGGTTGATGACTCGCTGGGCTGGTGCTGTACAACTCTCGGCCGGTTCGCCATATTCCACAGCATCGTGGCTTGCATGTCATGGCATGTGCCGGGCGTATGACTCCTTTATTGATTTCGACCAATTGATTATCTTTCGAGACACAGCCAACATATACAGCATATTGAGCATACTGAGGCGCTGTTAACTTCACAGGATGACATGGAAGGGACTGTCGCACTACGCTTGCCCGCCGAGATAGTGGGAGATGGAGTATCATGTCACTAAACTATCGTGAGGAATGGAAGCAGGTTGAACTAGACGTTGGCGTAATACAGAGTGATGGGGGTCTGTACTGGAAGAAGCTACAGTGGCATTGACTGTGCCAGCTTTATTCGAGTCCTCCACGAGCTTCTTGTTCCTTAATAGTATGCGCGGAGCACGTTCTGTTTTCTTGGTTGATCGACGAGAGTCCCATATCATGTACAGAATGATTTCTGCAAGGGCAACAACGAGAGCAACAAACGTTGCGAACAAAGCTCTCTGGATAAACATTTGTGAGCATCAAACAAGTCACAGAAAAATAATCATACCCATTCAAGGCGCAGGCCCGTGCGTTCACTTGCCCACCATGTTGCGAACCCGGTACCTGCAACGCTGAGGACACCATTAACGACCGTAGATACTGCCTTCTTGTCATTTGCTGCATGCCGGCGCTCTGTTTCTGGATCTGTTGCTACGTATGCAGGAAAGTTCTTTTCTGGTGACGTTCGCGTGCCAGCAAGCAGAGAGACCATGGAATAAGACTGAGGATCCAGCGAAGAGCTCTGCAGGGCTTTGAGGCCTGCTGGTGAGCGAGACCATCGAGATATCTTGAGGAGAATGTGGTACGGAATGACAGTGTTTGATGATGGTGATGATATGAAGGCTGACAATTGTACAGCCAGGTCGTCGGGTAAGATAGTTGGAAGAGCGTTTAGAACTTCCAGAAGATGGTGCTCTAGAGATATGTTCAGCTCATTTGTTTGGTTCATGCTCACGTTGTGGGCAAAATATCTGTCACGGTATGTGCCAGTCACCGTGACGGTAATACACAATTCACCACATATGTCGAGGGTCGCAGTATTGGCGAATCCAACCATTTCTAACTCAGTACAAACTTGCATTTGGTTCTTTCGATAATCACGTCCTTTTCCCAATGTTTTCCATTGAGTTTTCAGGTGTTCACGATGCATGCCGCCCTGCGGTTGTTGGGAACTACCGTGACTACTACTACATCAGTGAACTGATGAGTCCTTGGATATGGTGGCCGTGAGAACTACAGTGTGATATCATTTTGCTTAGGCTAAATATGGGTATGGATACCACGAGGAGTTTGATTTATTAATACACATCAGGAAAACATCGATATTATTACTTAATCACCTTTTTTGGATTTTTTGATGGCTTTTCCGTCTTTTCAAAAATGAGTGGTCTTAAATTCACTTATTTTTCTGGAATCACTGCATGATCCCAACTTGAGTATCAGGAATAGTTTATCATTATTGTTTCATACTGTTGAAATGGTTGGAGTTCACAATTTGTAAAGATTACCACTTCAGGAGAGGATTTGAGAGGATTTGAAAATAAAATAATTGCCACTCTGTGCCACTTACTGGTAACAAATTTCGGTTTTTAGGGTTTTCAACATGTCTTTTAGGTTTATAAAACATATTGGAACACAAAAGTTTGAATCAGACAGTGATTTCAGAAAAATAAGTGAATTTAAGACCACTCATTTTTGAAAAGACAGAAAAGCCATCAAAAAGTCCAAAAAAGGTGATTAAGTAATATTGATGTTTTCCTGATGCATATCTATGTATATCTAAAATTCAAGTTTCTTATGAGGAGTTCGCAACAAGGTTGTGATATTGCCCCATCACAGCCAGCAAGGCATAATAGCACAATCAGGTCTTACTTGTTGACCATTGTGTTTTTTCTTATTAATGTGTTGAGTTACAACATGATTTAAGGCTATATCATGGACAACGCCCTTAGCATTGGCCACTCAATCTTAATTTGTATGAGGGCTCCTGACAAGTTCACGACTTTGCACCATCATGACAAGCAAGGTACAATAGTTAAATTGGGTCCCACTGATTGAGCAATGTCATATTTTCCTGTTTATGTTGGTTTGATAAGTCTGTATCACGTGGTACAAATATTGGTTCAATTACAAGGCTATCTAAAATCATGTACTAATGGCTTCCATTCACTATTAGTCTCTTGAGTTGCAGGGCATGCAAAGAATGCAACTCCCAGCTCGAGAGCTTCACTAGTATACTCATTCTTACTGTTAGATCTAACTACTACGCCATGGGTGCCTTAACTTAGTTACATATAGCACCCTCGTATTCTGTACTCAGACCAGTGGGAGGGTGGGATACCTGCTGAATTTCATGGGTATCGGATGTGTTGAGACAGGAGGTAACAAAATTTGGCAAAAGTACAGATAGGACAAATGTGCTGGTTAGCTAAACAACTGCTGACTAGGATATGCAAGGTTCAATTGTCACAGACATTCAATAACCAACCAGACACAGGCGCATGACAGCCCTTCTGGCCTTGGGAAGAGGGGAAGGGGACAATTTTTGACTGCTCAGGCTTTGTATATGTAATGGTGTAACCACAGCTCTTGCATATGAACTTGCATTCATTCAGCGGATTGTGGTCAGAGGCAATGTGCTTCCATGAACGCACACACTTGCAGTGCGAACACTGGTAGGGCAGGGCATTCCAAAACGGGTGGTTGCTGTTGTGAAAATATGTATATTTCAACACAGTCATTGAGCCCATAGTCATTGGGATTGACTTTACTCCTTGATGGTGTTCTATCAGGGTAGGATAACGGTGGTGAAAGGCGGTTGTGTTGTGTATGTGTATGATCAATAAGTGCATTGCAAGGTGGGGGCATGCCTGAAGGAGGTCATGCATGACCTCTTGTACCTTGAACCCTTCAACAAGCACACAACAAACATAGATGATGACCAATGGTATTGTTAAGCACATGTGAAACAGAACAGCGTTGAAAGTAAACGCATGTTCCACCTCATACCTGTGAAAAAATTATTTGTTGAGGGCAAATACCAACACAACTTACTCACTCCTTTACACAAGTTTGCAGAAGCTTGAAGGAGTCTGGCTGCTGCACCATATGCCCACAAATCAATACCCAAAGGGTAGCCCCCCTAACATATTCCTCTATGCCACCGACAAAGAGGCCTGCAAAGAACTGCCAGGGGTTAGTATAAATCACAAAAAGATGAAGTCTCTAGCTTACAACATCAACAGCATATGTGACAGGTTTGCCTTGTATTGTGACTTTAGCCCTCCTCCTTCCCACAAACTCATCATCTTCAAACCCACCCCATATGTCGCCCCACTCAATCTCTGAATGAGTATAGACGAAAATCTCGACATGTTCATACTCCAGGAGTTTCAGGTGGCCTACGAGAATTTCCATGGACTTGGCATGGTGCTCGGCTTTTTCATCTGTTCCTGATGTTGAATACAATTTCATGGAATTGTAAAGCATCCTTGAGCCTATACAGTCGTAGCTTATGTTGCATAATGGCTGCAGGCGATCCGAGAGGGTCGAGGGAGGTGAGGACAAAGTGCAAGACAAGGATAGGGTTGCTGGATATCTGTGACCAACTGGGCATCTCAATATGTCCATGAATGGTAGTGGGGACCATTAGCACCAGAGTTCCATTATGGTCCTCAAATCCCTAATTAAGGTCAGATAGCCATATCTTTGAGAAATAGAGAAATTAAACTGATGAAGTATGGCCTCATGGTATCACTCCTGGAAGCCTTTCCATGCATTTTGTGGCACCCAGGGCAGATGAAGTGAACATTGGGGTGTCCAACACACTCTTGAAACTCTGCTGGAACGACAACACAATTTACGCAGACTGTGCGTGGGCATATAGAACATTCGTACAAAGAACCCCATCCCAGCAAAAAAGGCAGTACTTATACAAGTCAATGAGCTATGACACAGAGAGGGCGACAGAGTTTCAAAAACTTACAATGTTATGCAGCGAGGGCCTCAGCACGATCTTGCCACTCAATGGTAATGCTTTGGATTGCAAAGGATTGATGACTTTTGTGCCAGCATGGCTGGTAAGCTTCTTGAGCTGCAGTAGCATACTGTGCTTCGCAGGTCCTCCCATCGTCTTCTTGCTGGTTTGCTTTGTCCGCATCATCAATAACGATGGGGTGAATGTGGGGTAAAAATGAGAGAAGAGCCAGAATTGAAGGTCCATCTGCTTATCAAAATTCAAGCACTGTTTCTGAGTACATGTGATTGACACATGATGTCAATATTTGGCATGCAATCTCCAGGGAAGGACATCTCCTTCAAGTACTAGTGTAAAGATTTGAGTTAAATATACTTGCAAGAAAACAAGTGAACTAAAGAAACATCACACTCAAGCTCCACAGTGGTCAGATTCCTCCACAGTCAGCAACTTGCCAGCATAGATGTTGATAAAGGATCCCTTAGAAATCCTCTTTGGCCCATTAAAGACACCTGAAAACAATCAACAAGGTCACAGGGAGGCAATGACACCAACACGCACCCCATCTTTTAAATTCCATCCTTCTGATATTGATAGCATATCTCCTGCCTCTCTGAACCACCTGCAAATCAATCATAGCCTCAAAAAGCATGGTTGCCTGGGGAGAATCTCTGTACAACTGAGGGAGGGCATTGACATGGTCCTGGAGCTCATGTGGAAGGTCCTTTGCAAGGTGGTATTTGGGAGGCAGCACTCATTGTTGTAAGGATTACCAATTGTCTGAAGATGGAGATAGCCGTTTCAACACTTACCTTGACCACCATCAGCGCACCACCAACAATGACCTCGCCTCTACACTTTCCGACACTCTCGACCCTCAGCTGCCTTTCATCACCATTCTCAGTTCGCTGTTTCCAATTTCATCAAAACATAATTATTCATATCACCACTCACTTAATATTTCCTACTCTGTCTCTGTGCTCTACTTCACCCTGTCAGGCGCGACACCACATCCCTTCTGCCTCCGTTTCACCTAATCATTCATACCCGAGGACCCTTAGTATTCGAGGTATAAAATACCCAGGCAATTAGATCCACTCTTTCAAGTCATTTCATCTCACACTCACTCATTTTGGTCTCTTTCTCCTCTTCAAGTCATTTCGTCTCCC